>WSTV01000212.1:0-46772 GCA_019632285.1 Tulasnella sp. 332
GTTGGGGGGACATTGCACGCGCGTGGTACGAGACCACACTCGCATCTCAACCAAAAGAGGAAGTGCCTCGTCAAGCGCAAGCGCTGGAACCGGCCTCGAGCACGTCCTTCACGACAAAGGGAGTCATCATGACCTCTCACCAACCCGCCACTACGCACGACCGAGATACGATCATCGCAGTTGGCATCGGAGAACAAGTTCTCACTGAGGAAGACGCGCCTCTTCCGCACCCGGTTTTGGAGAACGGTGGTCATGCGAAGAAACTAGATGATGTGCCGACAATTTTGAGGCAGGAGGGGAGGGATGCACTAGGAGATTTGCAGGATGGTGTAAATGCGGCAAAGGAGCAGGCAAGGGAGGCGTTGGAAACTGCACAACAGGCAAGGGAAAGAATGGGTGGAGAAGTGCGCTTGGCTGGGGAGAGATTGGGGAAGAGGAACGAGATGGAGGCTGGAAAGGAGGGGTGGAAGAGTGATGCGTTCAGTCTCTAGACCTGCGTTTCTTTGGACCGCCCATGGTGCTTGATGATGCCTCGGCCACGCACTCTGATGATAGGTATCTTCTAACACTGTACATATGCTTTCATTACATCCTTGGTCCCTTCCTGCAGGAAGAACCCGCACCTGCTACTGACTTGATTGAAATATCCTGTAAAATCAGATGCTCCCAGCACCAGGAGCTGGCGGTCCACCCGCCCCTCCTCCTCCAAACTGTGCTGCCCTGTGGTCAGAAAAACCAAGTCAATACACCATCGACGGAAATGTTGTCAAGTCACCGACTCACAGGTCACGGATGCTTGGGTCCGACATTAACTCGGCCATCGAAGGCATGCCTCCTCCAGACTGAGCTCGGTTGACCTATGAGATGTCAACATATTTGAAAAATGGATAGCTAGTGTACAGGTGCCGACTTGACCAAGACGAAAAAAGAACGAACCATGTTCTGGATGGCTGGGTTCTGCATCATCGCGTCCATACCACCGCTCGCCATCATCTGTTGGGCCATGGCCATCATCTGAGGGTTTTGCATCATCGCGGCGATATCAGGCATCCCCCCACCAGCACCTCCCGCTGCACCTCCTCCAGCACCTCCAAGCCCACCCATCATGCCCATCAATGACGACAAATCTGGCATCCCACCACCCAATCCCCCACCGGGCGACCTCACAGGAGGGATGGTCTCCACATCAAGATTCTTCGCCTGCTTGGCCCTGCTGTTCTCCAACCCCGCCTTCAAATTTGCGTTCCCGGGATCCAACTCCAAGCCCTTTTCAAAAGCACCGACGGCCTCGTCGTAGTCCTCCAAGCAATAGTACGCGTGGCCCATCCTCGAGTACGCCTTGGTGAATTTGGGGTCGACTGAGAGGGCCTTTTGAGCGTCTTCGATGGCGGAGTAGTGATCGTCGAGAGAGGAATGGGCTGCGGCGCGGTTGGAGTAGTAGACGGGGTTTGTGGGGTCCAGTGCGATGGCGGATGTGTAGGAAGCGATGGCGGCGGTGTAGGATTTGGAGGACATTTGGCTGTTGCCAGCCTGTTTGTGTTTCTCGGCGGAAGCTTTGTCCGAGGCGGAGGGTTGCTTTGCAGTGGATGCCGGAGGCAATGGGGTGGTTGTCGATGCTGACGTTGCCGCAGCTGATCCCCCTGCCGAGGACTGCGCGACAGACGATCAGCAAGAGGCGAACATGACTTGCCATCAATCTTGGCGTCAGTCACTGGACCCACCGATCCAGCTCCAGAGCCTAGTTTATCCCTCGTCTTTAGATACACATCAAAGATTGTGGTCAAGTTAGCCGGTGAGATAGAGAGCCGTCGGCGTTGGGCGTCGTCTGTAGGGTCCACACCAAACGCTTCGCCTATACATTGGATTGCGACCTCCAAACCTTCAGTATCGTCTGATTTGACGGTACCGTCCTTGATAGATTGTGATAAGAAATCGAGCACACTCAGAACTAGCCGTTGTTTCTTATCCGTCATGATTTGACGATGAGGAGGGGTGAGGGTTGGAAGATGGACTACAAAGGTCAAGGTGCGAGCGGCGACTTGATGAAAGATGACGCCGTCGATGCTTCTCCGTACATCGTCAGCTCTGATCCGAGATTTTGATATTTGCACATCAGCCAGTTGTAGTTCCCTTCATTATTCAACCGCACTTTCCTGTAAGTCTCGAAGATATGCATAATACGCTTTCTGCTACAAGCCAAGACCAAGAGTCCGCCATCCCATCTCCTTACTGCAGCAACCCCAAGACAACTGCCTGTCATGCAATGTGTCACCCCTTTGACCCCTTCTTCTCTGACCTATCAAACTTCCCCTTACAGACACCATCTCTTCCCATGTTAACAGCCATAGATGCCACAGATTTCGCTGCAATGGTTGCAACCCTCACCTCTGAAGATATATCAATCGGCACCGCATTCGTCGCAGCACCCGCAGTATGGTGTGTGTTAGTTGAAAAGGCCGTCATTGAGTGGTGGGCGCCATTCGCAGCAGCTTGGTGGAAGAGATGTGACCCAGCGGTGGTAACTAGACCGCCGACCTCCACTCCAAATCCAATCGTCCAGAGACCGATTACATAAGGACCAATAAGGTCTCGCTTCCCGACTCGAAATTTTCCAAGCGCTGGTCAGCTGTTCCATTCACGTTCGAGCGCTTTCCATTTCTTTTCAGCGATGACTGTCTCAGCACGAGTAAGCAGGGCCAATGAGGCTCGCGCGGCATGTAAAGAACGCGGCCCCTATGCCAGCTCCCATACCCCAGCTTGTGCCTATTATTTGGCGGACTTTTCTTTCCATATTCGCCTTTAGTTCGATGTTGGATAATGAGCTGATCTTCTCGGCGTAGGCCGCGAGGTTAACAGGAAGGAGGAGTTCGTGTGGGGTCATGATATGAGCGTGATGATGGTGTTAAAGTGTTTCGGGACTGTGTGAGAGGTGAGAGTGGGTGATAAGATGGGAAATATACTTCAGATTGTTATCGCATCTGGCGCCTTGTATGACCTCTCTTATAATGCTCAGCGGTACAATGAAGATGAGCTTTGTAGCTGATAGACCCGATCGCAGGATTGGTTTCCCGGTTTATGAACAGCTCTCTAAAAGGATCGATTAGAACAACATCGCATTCCTTGATGGGATCTTCCGGAGCCGAGTAGCGTGTGCATGTGTATTGCTTCTGCAGCATGGCCAATCAGTCCGGGGTCACCAAACCTTAGATTCAGTGACTTGAGCGAACCGGCAGTGCACAATGATGTACCAGGTTTTGTAGTTTTGGACCATCAAGCCCAACATTTGCAGAGGAAAATCCATGTCGTTCATAAACCTCCACTGGCGTATAAGATATGCTTTCGTCTCCATTGAGGTTGACCAGAGTCAGATGTTAGCGACCGTCCGAGCCCTTATCCGTTCCGCAACCATGAGTAATCTGGGGTCTGGCGATTGTTGTCAAGGCGCAAGTGCAGAGACTTATGCCTGGGGTTCAAAGAGAGGGCAACAGGATCACCACAGCCGGAATTCTTCTCAGGGAAACCACCATAGAACCACATCAGCTGATGCCAGAGCGAAATGCCATTGGTTTTCAACAACGTTGCCTTTGGAGGTCGATGCGCCGCACGGAGAACGTTTGCGATCAGCGGTGTAGGCAATAATACTTCTTTGTGGAGCTATTAAGAAGAGAGTACCCGACTTCAAGCAGAAAGAAAACAAAGCAGCTATGCAAGAGGCGTGGGGCAGTTGGTGGCTTGGTGGGTCGGTCATTTTGATTCGGTATACTGGGATGAAAGCCGCAAATGCCGAGTGATTACATAATTTGAAAGACACCCCCATACATCTGATGACCAAAGTCAGCCTTTGTGTGTAAGCTGGTTGAGGCATGAATGCTGCTACTTGTTGCTTTGCTTTTGCTTGGATGGTGCATCTACACCCGCAGGCCCATTACAGAAATGGATGTCGACTAGGCAACTCTAAGATACTCATGCTGACTGTGTAATGATGCAAGAGATCACGACCAGAGGCCTACTAGGGAATCAACACACCTCTCGAGACCATTGAGTCTGAGCTTGGTGTTGTTAGCTCGATCCTGTGTCTTTGAGCAGACACCGCTGCAGCAACCCTGTATCCATCTCAACGTAATTGAAGCCCCCTGTAATATCCTGGGCATACGCCAAGATTTGAAATATGTAGATGACTTGCTAGAGAGTGTCATATTGTGTGCCCTGGTGGATTACTGTTCGACTTACGTTTTCACAATATGAACCGGCCAATACACTAATCCAAGCCACTGCTACTCGTCCAGAAGGCCACGAAAGCGACCAAATTATGTAGGATGTACTCTAAGGTATGACAGAGGATCTTTTAGTCATCGTGCTCGAACTAGAGGAAACTTTGAGGTAGCCTCGGTAGTCGCCCAGATGGGTATCCCAGCATCCTGCGGTTGGTCACTTGCGCCCCATGCGTAGGGACCGTACGCTCCAAGCAAAAGGAATATTATGGTCCTGCCTATTTGCCTTGATTTTTTGTGTTGCAGGAATGATTTTGGAGTGGTTCTCTGATAGGACTGATTAGAGTCATGTCGCATCCAATCGTGAATCATTTGCACGAGTGCAGGCGACTGCATAGCTTCTGGGGCAGTGTAAACAGCTCCAATATGGCCAAACCTACAATGCGGCGACTTGAGGACGAGCTAGTAGCACAAAATGATATACATTGTTTGTGAGTTTCTAAGCCGTTAAGCCCAACATCCGCAGAAGAGATACCACACAGGGTCCATGAAGCTCATACTGACGCAGGTGGGTACACTTTCATTTGGGTCTTGTAGCTTCTGGAGATCAAGGCTTGAGTGCAAAGGCTTATGCTTTGCGGTCCAAGATAGAGCGACAGGTCACAGCAGCCCAAATACTCTCCAGGGAAACCAACATAATCACTTCCGCTGATGGTAGAGACAAATGGCACTGGCTTATGCAAAAGTCGAGCGCCCAACTGGAAGCAGAAATGGAGAGAATCCGTTATTTGTTCATAGTATGGAGTCAATGTTTAGTGACTTGAGTCATGACGACAGCCGAAGAAAGGGACCGTGGGCAACACGGTAACAAGTGGATGCATCGAAAGATAACCACACTATCTCTTGCTTTACTTTCTACCCCTTCAGACTCTCACAACTTGTAATCAGCCTTCAATTCTTATGGTTGATGAAGCCTCCGCCTCGGTAAGCAGACTACACGAATGTGTCTAATATTCCCGATCTAAGGTTATCGTCGCTCCCACCTATAGGCTGGATCAGACATCCTAGTGTCCTTTCAAGGTGCTTGCGCGGCCGCTAACATCTCCGGGCTCCGATACCAGCGGTCCTCAGACCAGATGGACCTTTCAGTCTGCATTGCTTGTCTTGAGATTGCGATTTCTCTCTACCAACCCCTCCATACCACTCCGTTGCTCATCGTCATCCTCGACTACCTCGCCTCTGCACTCCTCAAACGATATCAGCACACGCGAAACAGGAGGGACCTGGACGACTGCATCCGCCGCCAAAGGGAGGCCCTCTCGCTTCACACACTGACACAACCACCTGGGCCCAATCCTCTCAATATCATTGGTACCGCGCTGATGTTTCGGGTCAGGGAGAGCGGAGAGGTGGTGGACTTGGAGGAGTGTATTGCTCGTAATCGAGAGTGTCTCCTAGTCTGTCCCCCTGGTCACCCACTGCGCCCCAGTACTCTCGCAAACCTCGGCGCCGCAACGTACAGACGTTTTCAAAATGTGAAAAACATGTCTGACCTCGACGATTGCATCGCATACCACCGAGAAACCCTCCTGTCCCATGGGATTGGTCAGGACCGTTCGGAAACTCTCACCAACCTGGCTATCGCACTCAAAAGCCGCTCTCTGGAAAACGATGACATGTCAGATCTTGACGAGTGTATCCAACATCTTCGAGAAGCTCTTCAGCTTCGTCCACTAGGTCACGCCACCCGCCCGACAACCCTACAACACTTCATCTCCGCTCTTCAGATACGTTTCCAGAACAGGAAACAGTTGGTCGACATGGACGAATGGATCGGCCTCTGCCGAGAAGCACTCGTACTCCATCCCATGGGTCACACGGACCATGCAGCAGCGCTCACCGACCTTGCTAATGCGTTAATAACACACTTCCAGCACTCTAGAAGGATAGAAGTACTCAGCGAGTGCATCAGTCACTATAGAACCGCGCTCCAGCTCTGCCCATTTGGGGACCCGAACCGCGCAACGACTCTCACCAACCTCGCTACTGCGCTTACGACGCGGTTCGAATACAATGGCGGGACCATTGACCTCGAAGAGGGCATAAGCCACTACGATGAGGCCCTCCTTCTTCGGCCCCTTGGTCATCCAGACCGCTTGGAGACTCTCACCAGTTTGGGAATCGCGTTAGGATTGCTATCGGAGCAGAGAACGTCGATGGAGTACCCAAACAGAAGCGTCCAACTCCTCCGTGAATGTCTCCTTCTCTGTCCAGCTGGTCACCCTAGACATGCACCTACCCTCGCCAACCTCGGCAATGCACTTCGAATACGATTCTGGAGAAGGGGCGAGATGGCTGACCTCAGAGAATGCATCGAACTTCTCCGAGACGCTCTCCTCCCTTCATCCAACTACCATAATCGTTCGGTCGCGCTCACAGGCCTCGGCGCCGCGTTGCAGAGACGCTTCAGACTGCTTGGGCAGATGAGCGACCTCGAAGAGAGTATTAATGTCTGTCAGGAAGCTCTTCTTCTTCTCTCGACCAGACACCAAGGTCGCCCATCTACCCTCAACAACCTCGGCACCGGTTTGCTACAGCGCTTTCGAAAGAAGGGGGGGATGACAGATATCGAACAAGCGGTCGAGCTCCACAGAGAAGCTATTCTCCTGTGTACAACCGGCCACCCTCAACGGTCTCCAAGCCTCAATAACCTTGGCAACGTGCTGAGAACGCGCTTCGAACAAACGGCTCAAAACTCAGATCTCGATGAATGCATCGAGCTTCATCGAGACGCGCTCAACTTTTGCGCCGCGGCCCACCCTCGTCGTCCAGAGATTCTCAACTGTCTCGGGAGTGCGCTGCAAAGACGATTCGAACACCGGGGACGAGCATTCGACCTTGACGATGCCATAGAGCAGCACCGAGAAAGTCTTTCCATTTGTCCAGTTGGCCACCACGAACGCTTGTCGACTCTGAGCAGTCTCGGAGTTGCCTTGAACAAGCGGTTCGTGCAGAAGGGAGAGATAGGCGATCTATACGAATCCATAGACTTGCTCCGAGAAGCACTTGCGCTCAGCCCACTTGATGACCAAAACCGGCCTTTGAGCCTCGACAATCTCGCTAGCGCGTTGCGAGCACGAGGGAAAGAACTGGGAGACCTTGCCGATCTGAGAGAAAGTACCACACTCGACGAAGAGTGCTTACTTCTTCGTCCAGTTGGTCATCACGCTCGGTCATCGACTCTCAACAGCCTTGGCCTCGCATGGAAATTCCGGTTTGACCAGACGGAAGCGATGCCTGATCTCCTTGAGTGTATCAAGTATCACAGAGAAGCGCTTATGATCTGTCAGACTGGGAGCGGGAGCCACGCATCCAACCTCCACAACCTCGCCAATGCATTAGAAGCGCTGCACTGGAAAGGAGGTGATATCCGCGACCTGAACGAATCTATCGAGCTCCTTCGGGACACACTCCTGGTACATCCAGTCGGTCACACTGCCCGCTCAGGGAGTCTCTACAGTCTAGCTCTCGCTCTTAACCGACGATTCCAGATTACCGGGAATCAGACTGATATAGATGAATGCGTACAGCACTACGAGGCAGCAGTACGCTATGACTTTTCTCCGCTGCATCACCGTCTCCTCGCATCCAACAGCTGGATATCCACAGCTCGCCAGAATGGATTGGAGTCACTTGAAGCAGCATACACGGCTTCGTTGGATCTCCTCGAGCGATCGATCATCGTTGCGGCGTCCAGGATTCCCGACGTTCATGCGCGTATGACACACGCCGGCTTCAACCCGAACGGGAGGAATGTGTCTCTGGATGCGGCATCGTACGCAATCGAGAAACACGATATCAAAACTGCCGTGGCACTTATGGAGCGGGGCAGAGCGCTTCTATTCACTCAGCTCGGTAACTATCGGACGCCTTTGGACGACCTTGAAGCGGCGGACCAAGAGCTCGCGGATCGTTTCCGAAAACTCAGTACAGCCGTAGCGGATGCAACCCTCTCCAGTGACCGTGTGGAGGAGCCGAAGGCCACCTCTGATGATGTTGTTGCCAGGTAAGATGCGAGAGATTGTTCTACTTTCACCACCGTCTGATGAGGACAAACATGTACTAGACGCCAGAGGCAAGCAGCCGATTGGAATCGCACTCTTGAAGAGATCCGCCAACTAGACGGATTTGATACTTTCTTGCGCGCTATGCCCTTCGAAAAACTACAGACGGCAGCTTCCGGCGGGCCTATCATCTTGATCAACATCAGCCAGTATGGGTCAAGTGCGATTATCGTTCGTGCTGCTGGCGATCCTCTCCCCATCCCGCTTCCTGAAGCAACTCCATCCGCCGTTATTGCATTAGCCAACACATTACTTCGCACCACCACGATTCGTCCAGAAGAGTACGAAAGCAACCGAATTCTCCAAGACATGCTACGAGAAATCTGGAAAAAGATCGTGGAGCCTGTCGTTTTCGAGCTGGAAACCACACTGAAGCTCCCTCGAGGATCCCGTATCTGGTGGATCCCAACATCTTTCTCTTGGCTACTCCCGCTCCACGCGTCAGGACCATATCAGCCAGGTATGAGGAATCTACCTGACTTCTACGTTTCTTCCTATGCGCCCACGCTTTCGGCTCTCGTCCGTGCTCGTGCTGGTTATCGGCCGATGAAGAAGGCGTCCGGGCCCCGGATGGTGGTTGTGGCGCAGGCCGGAGCGGAAGGGGAGGCGGAACTTCCCAGCGTTCACGACGAAGTGGCTCTGATCCGTCAGACCGTACCGCAAACCACCGTCATCGAAGGGGATGAATGCAAGCGGGAGATCGTATTGACTCGCATGAAGGACGCAACCTGGGCCCACTTCTCATGCCATGGGAATCAGCATCGAACGGAGCCATTCAAATCCCATTTCTCTCTCCGGACGCGCGCTACGTCACTGACCCTCCTGGACATCGTCAAAATCGGGCTATCTGACGCCGAAATTGCTGTCCTGTCGGCCTGTCACTCCGCAACAGGGGATGTATCCACCCCTGATGAAGCGATACATCTTACCTCAGGGATGATGTTGGCTGGGTTCCGTGGTGTCGTTGGAACAATGTGGGCGATGGCGGATATGGATGGACCTGTGATAGCAGAGGAGTTCTACAAATACATGCTCCGGAATGGGCCGGAGGCTGTAGACTGCCGGGGCGCAGCGAAAGCGTTGGACAAGGGAGTGAGGAGACTGAGGAAAGCTAATGTTCCGTTCGAACGATGGATCAACTTTGTACACTATGGCATCTAGTAAACAGGACGTTCATTGCTTTTAGTCGGTATTCAGGATGCAAACGATTCGGGCTTTTTTTTTTTAGCGATGCACCGATAAGGTGATGTTCTAGATCTATGCCTTGGCTTGATGATGGAATCAGATGGGTCTCTTGCGGCGCCTGAACAACATCCACATCCTGTAACCGCAGCACCACTTGTGCTGCGCCAATATAGAATAATTGCAAGGTCTTGGAGTAGCGGTGTGGGCCGAGTTTCGTATGTGACTCAGGAAAACGGAATCAAAGTGGCTCCCATTCGGAGGGAGCGGGGCAATCGGGTATGGATTTGATGTGGATAGTACTACTCTATGCCGGGATCAAAGGGGGCGATGAGAGGTCCGGAGGGAGCGCTGGTGCTGGCTAGCACCTGGTTGGTTGAGTCGCAGTGAGAAGATGAGTTATCGAGCTGGGATCAGGTAACACTTTGAAACTTTATACAGTCACGTCTTCCGAAAAGCGAAAAGGATAGAAATTCAAACAGTCTTCATGATCGAAGCAGAACCATGAGTTTTGATTGGAGTTGGATGCAGCTTGTACTCACGTACTTACCTCGTAGATTCATACCTGATGCACTTTGCGCTACATAGCGGAAGGCATGTACAGAAGACCCTTACATAACGCAGAGCTCCAGTGAAGAGGATGCAGAACCAGACAAGGAAGGCTGGGCATTACAGATGACGCTTCTAACTCTAGATGGGGGTGTCTACAGTCGCTTTCGAGACAGAGCTGCTGTCCACAAGCGTCCTTGTAGTATGAGCGCTATCCGTGGTAGAGCTCTCACCAGGCACCAACGGCACCACCAAGAATTTGATAGGCACCTTGGACCCATCTTTTAATGTCACGTTGGCGACGAATTCTCCGGTCGTCTTCACCCTCCAGCCTTTCGCAGCCTTATCACTCCCAGGTAGGAGGATGTGCACGCTCGCACCCGCTTCGGTGAGCTTGAGATCAAGGTTGGGGTTGGCTGAGTGGAGAGCAGATTCGACGTCGTGGGATGTTACGGCGCCGAAGAGGGGTTGGACGGATGCTGCTAGAGCTACGGAGGAGAGATGGGAGAATTGGTTGAGAGGGGTGGAGGAGGATGTGATAGAATCCGAGGGGATGACTCGACGATGAATGGTAAGACGGCGGATCTGTTCGAGCTCTGTCCGCAGAGTGGCGAAGTCAAACTCGGCTGCTGGTGTGAGTTCTGCAGCTCTTACTCTCATCTGCACGTATGATTAGAATTTTTTGGAGATGATTGTACTGTCCAAACTACATGGATGAAGGAAGCACTCACGGATGCATCGATTGGCCGCGGTTGGAGGAGTTTTGGGGCTGCGCCTTTTACAACGTAGTTGGCAAGTCCTTGTGGATAGAGTGAGTTACGCATTCTTCCCGGGCCAACCTTTTGGATTGTTCCTGCAAAAGCATAGAGGAGAGGTGAGTGCTCGCTCGCTTCTGAGTGGGCATGCGAACACACCGTATTTTCCAAGCCCTGGAATGTCCTTTTGAAAGAGCAATACGAGACTAAAATAAGTACTTAATCCAAGCCGGATTGAGTGTAGTGATAGACATACCGCCTTCAATTGAATTTGGATTGTGCGATGTACATGCTTGTGCCGGCGTTGCATCTGAAAGTATGACCGTTGTTAGTGACACCTGAAACAGACTTTACACCTCATTCTTACCAAAAATATACCGGGCGACCCATTCCCTAAGGGTGCAGTGGCGCGTAGAACGAGTTGGTGCTGTAATGGAGACCCGAGCATTTTGAGCGCCAGAACGGGATCAGAGTGGATGTTGAGAGGGTGAGAAGGTCAAGCGATAATTCCAGAGATTTTGTTCAAGACCACCCACCCTCTCTACAACGCTTGAACAGGTGAATAATGTACTTCTGTGCGCTATCTGGAGAACCCCCACAGGACCCGGTGGTATCTGCCAAGTCTGGTCAACTCTACGAGAGGCGTCTCATCACCAAGTACATCTCCGAGAACGGCACTGAGCCTACCACTGGTGAAAAGCTTGACGAGACAGACCTCATAGCGCTCACTGCCAGTGCGTTACTTCATCGTCTCTGGCTGATTGATAATAGTGATGCTGATTATATATCTCTGAATTGATTAGATCCCAAGGCGCCGGCACCACGTCCACCGACCGCCACGTCCATTCCCGCTCTCTTGCACAGCTTGCAAAACGAGTACGACGCCATCCTACTTGAGACTTTTGCCATCAAGCAACAGTACCAAGCCACCAGGCAGGAGCTCAGCCATGCCTTGTATCAGCAGGACGCGGCTACACGTGTCGTAGCCAGGCTCATCCGTGAACGAGATGCTGCACGAGAGTAAGTGAGATTTATGTTTCGATACAATGGAAACTCTCCATTTACATTGCTATCGTATTAGAGCGCTTGCCAGCGTCAGTGCCAGTATGGGAGTCGCTCCTCCCGTAAATGATGTCGAGATGGTTGAGGATGCCGCTACTCAGCCCCAAAACGCGTTACCTGCCGAAGTTTCGACAATTATTGAAGAGACACATGCCAGGTCAGTCATGTGCCATGATAAAATTCATTGTAACGATCGCGATGTTCAACAATCACCTCCATCTGCACAGTCTTTCCGCGATCCGGAAGAAACGTAAGGCCCCGACAGACTACGTCAAACCTGCGGACGTGAAGACCTACAAATCCGTTCACACTATCCCTTCCCTCCACTCTTCTACCCCCTCCGGCATCAACGCCATTGTCCTCTCTACCTCCACCCCTTCCCACTTCCTCACGGCCGGAAACGACAAGCACGTCCAGCTCTACGACCGCGCACAAGGAAAAGTCCTCGCCACGCTCAAGGGTCACACCAAGAAGATCCACCACGTCGCCTTTAGGGAACGCGAGGGAGAGAACACGCTCATCATATCCGGTGCGGCGGATAAGACTGTCCGAGTGTGGGGTCATGAGGAGGCGAGCGGACAGTACGCACCCAAGACGACCATCAAAACCCATAAAGGAGACATATCGGGGATTGATGTCCACCCATCTGGGAAATACCTCGTCGTGGCATCAGCGGACGGATCGTGGTCGTTGCAGGATCTGACCACGTTTCAGACGATCTATCACGCCCCAGCGGCTACGGATGGGTACTCATCCCTATCCCTTCACCCAGACGGCTGCCTCCTCGCACTTGGGACCGCCTCATCCAGCATCCAGATCTATGACGTGCGCGTCCAAACATTCGTCGCATCCCTTGCACCTGAGGAAACGGAGACGCCCCCTTTCACGATCAACACCTTATCCTTCTCCGAGAACGGTTACCATCTCGCCGCTCCTGGTTCTACCTCTACAGTCAGCATCTGGGACCTCCGTAAACAAAAATCAGCAGCGAGTATCTCCCTTGCATCCTCGTCGGATGACGTGGCCAAGCCGTACAAGATCAATCGAATCAGGTACGATCCGAGCGCGTTGTGGTTCGGCGTAGCGGGGAATCACGATGCCAGGTTAATCTCGCACAAGACGTGGGATGAGCTGGTGAGGTTCGAGGAGGGAGGGGAGGTTAAAGATCTGGCATTCGGGCCTATGGGGAAGGAAGTCTGGGGTGTGAGTGGACGGGAAGTCAGGATCTGGGGGGCAGAATCAGCTTCGACCTAGGGAAAGAATTGGGCGACCAGACGACGCGTGTAACGCTACTACTGTGTATTTCCACTGTCTTATCCACTTCGTATCTCATCGATTTAGCGTTGTTATGTCCTCAGTTCTGGTCAACAACCATGATCGTACTGCGAGTCTGACTAGAAGTCATGTATTTCGCTGACCATGTAGGATATCATCTAGTATGAGATGGAATGGAGACGGAGCATGGACGGCAAGAACTGCGACGTGCACGTGTTCCGCCACATGAATGCCCGACATTTGACTACTTGACCTGTGCGATCTTGGTTGGGAGTTGGTCCAATAGCTGAATCGCCCCTTTTGGTAGTATATCTGCTGCCACGAGGTGCTCGACGTAGTCTCTGAGCCAGTCCTGACAGTTCATGAGCGGCATGGTCTCTACTTTCTGTGAATCCTCCAAACAATATGATACCTAGGTCAACAGGATGCTTTTCGTAACAGTTGTGTCGAGGAGACTAACCTTCTCCAACTCGGCCTTTGGGTTCATTGACAACGGAATGCGAATACGAATGATATCAATGATTTTAGAATGAGCAAGGTAGATGCATCAAGAGAACCTTACCTCGGTTTTCTTATCGATCTAGTGCAGATCGAGGTGGTAGCAGAATACGAAGGGTGTTAGGATACGTGAGGGTGATCCATGGGGTATACATAGCACAAGGACAGCACCTTCTGATGGCCTTCTTCCAGCTATGCAGTCAATTCAAGTTCAGTGAGGCGCAAAGGGGGATGAGCGATGACTTTGACTACTGGAAAGTCTGAGAGCTCACTTGGGCTTTCAATTTAGCCAATATTGCGGCCTTCTGGTCCTATATCATCCAGCCACATAAAGACACAAAAGGGGTCAAGTGAGATGAGGTTCGTCATAGACAGCTTTGTCACAAAAAAGCGACTAACGTCTTTGGAAGGCGGCGCAGGAACCATCAGGGCAAGTTCCTCCATAGCATCCCTCGCCGTGAGGTCTATCCAAGTGCCTGTCGATTTGTAAGACTTGGGCTTCTCCGCACCTTCGGCGAAGTCGTCGAAAATTATAAAATCCTTGTGGGTGCGTCCGAGGAGTAGTACAGTCATCTTGGTGGTGGTAACGTCTTTATTGTAGACCCTTTTGAATTCGTGCCTAAAAGGAATCATGTCCATCCCTCCAGCAACGTGTATGATCTTGCCTAGGCCCTGATGATTGGGCAGAGGAACCCATATGGACCAGTGATTGGTGTGCACGTGATGATACGCTATCGCATAGATTTCTCGACCTAGTGTACTCTCCATGACTTTTTGACAGTAGGAGGTGTTGGATTGATGGAGTGAGGTATGAGAGGGTTTGGGAAATGGCGAGACTCGAGCGTTTGAGCACCCACTATTTATAGTCATTTGAACGAGTATCATAACACATGGTGTTGGGGAATGAGCTCAGCCCATGGGCGCTTGCACAGGGTTCTAAGCTTTGCCTGGCCTTCCAAGACAAGGTTCGGTGAGGGTAGGAGGAGAGAAAGGTATGAGGAATAAGTTCGGCCAATGAATCTGGAAGGCTGGCGGTATGTGCGATCACAGGTAGACGCCTCATTGTACTCGTTTATTCATGTGCTCCCAATTTTTCTCCGAGCAGAGCTGTACATGCTCACTGGCCAATATTTGGGGGTCTACGCAGTATATTCATTGTGTTGGATCAAAGGATCATCGAGTGCGGCTTCGGTACGGATCAGTGGTACTGCTGGAAAGGGTAACAGCAGATTGTGGGAGCTTTACTGATCATCAGGTTTGTTTGAGGGAAGAGGGTCGACGCAATGGGCTCGTTATCTGCGCGCGTGCGCTTGGTGGGCGGCGTTCAGAATTACACCGCCCGCCCAGGGGGGTGGACCTGGACCATGACCTCCTCTATGACTGGGTGCCTTGCGTATCCGTAAAGGTGCCAAGGCTGCTGATCGGCGCCAGGCTTGACAGGAATGAACGGTGATCGTGAATCGCCGCCGGGTGTGCCATCGCAACTAACGACGGACCGGCATAGCCACAAGTCCGCCAGAGTCACATCGTTGAGATCATTAGCGCTCAGCTGATTGGCGCTGGGAGCGGGTCTTTGAGGGGTGCTTTGATATTTCTCTCCAGCCTTCTATATTCAACCAGTTGGCAACCCTTGACACTATGGTTGCTGCAGAATCGTCAACGTCACCACCACCAACGGCCATCGCAGTGCCATCTCTATCGAAATTAGCCCTACCTTCCAACACAAATGAAGTATTCACGGATTCTTCGTTCTTCAAAAGGAGTGGAGGTCACCACAACCTGCCGTCTCCTGCAGAGGTTCGAAAGCTTCAATCCGATCGTGACCGCCGCTACAAGGCGAGGCCTCCTCCAATCCGTTTCCCTGAACTTGGCGTGATAGTCAAGTTCGGTAGTATAATCTCAATTGCGGAGGGGCAGTGTATGTGGGCGCTACGCCGTTTGCTTCCCAAGACGGTCAAGGTTCCCGAGGTCTATGGGTGGTGCGAGGACGACGGACAAGTCTTCATCTACATCGAACTCATTCAAGGAGATACGCTTGAGAAGCGGTGGGATACCTTGGATTCAGCGGGAAAGACAGATATTTGTCTTCAGCTGCGTGGAATGGTCAACTCGTGGCGCACTTTGACACAGAATCCAGACGATCAGTACATCGGTGTGTCTCTCTATCTCATGCGCATTTTAGTACAGTCCATTTCTCTACAGGCTTCCCGCTAACGTTGAACGCTTCGGCTTCAGGCCGGATCGGACGCGAACCCAGTCTCGATATCATATTGGACGAAACTTCGAGGACGCCGTATCCGACATTCCCAAGCGTCGCCTCCTTCCACGACTATTTCGCCGCATTGTACCTACACGGCCGCGACGTTGGGCCAGACCCACGCCGTTCAGAACTCCCTGACAACCTTCCGATCGTATTTACTCATGGCGACTTGCATCGCAGCAACATCATCGTATCCCCGCTCACGGATCCTGGACCTCCTCAAGTCCTCGCCATCATCGACTGGCACCAATCTGGATGGTATCCGTCGTGTTGGGAATACTGCAAGGCGCGATGGACTACTGCAATCGGCAAGGACGAGTGGGAGATCGCGTACTTGCCCCAGATCGTTCAGCCCTTTCCTGCCTACTACGACGCATTTGATTATTTTGTAATGTGTTGTGGTATATGAGAGTTGACGGGTTCGTTCCTAAGCTTGCGTCGTCTCTCGAATTCTGACTCAAGCTCCAAATCTTCAACTCTCAATCAACCCTGCTTGCAAGCGAATATTTCAATATCTGCCGGATTTGGTACTATTGTATGATTATGAGCTGAGCTTTGCTAAGTCAGAACAGAGCGTCTCTGTACCTGACCTTCAATCGGCGATTGACCACCTATCATGTGTTCAACATTAGATTTAAGTGGATCTCTAAAGAAAATCATGGATAGCTTGAGATAGTCGCAGGCGGATTCTATGTGGTAGGAGCAAGTCTACCAAAATGATCTCTGTATACTTCATTTTTGCGTGATCGTTTTGATTCTTTCCTTGCTCTAACTTTGAGCTCAACTGTCCTCGGCTCTACCAGAGTAGCTATGGGTAGCAACACGACTTAACGCCAAGGATAATGTGGACCACTAAGGGACTCAGGGCCGTTAGTAGTTAAATACATGTCTTAGAGAGGCGCATTAACACGGAGGGTTCAGCTAAAGCGACACAGGATTGGTGATGAAGAGGATTTAATGGCATTAAGCGATAGGTAAACATCGCATCCTATCTAACGGGAAAATCGCGAGCGGAAAACCCAAAGGGCTCCTACAAGCAGCAGCAGGAAAGGGCTATCGAAGACACCACTTGGTCTCAATGCAGAACTAACTTTAGGCGCCGAGGTCCCAGACGCATTAGCAGATGTGGAGCCCGTTGAAGTGGGGTTCACGAATGTCCCTGTCGAGTTAGCTGCGGCGGTGATATTCATGGGTGCATAAACGGAAGGTGTAGTGTACACAAACCGATCGAGGTCTTTGTTGTCACAAAAAAAGCAAGTGAGTATGCGTAGTTGTCCGAGTAGATAAGGATCACTCACTAAAGCTCGAGCCGTTTGAGTTTGCGCTGTTTATTACAGTGATGGTGTGCTGTGAAGAATCGAGGTTGCTCGCAAGGTACTTTAGAGACGGTTGGGTCTTCTCGCAGAATTTTCCATATCCACCACCGCATCCCGATAAGGTGTTGTACGTCTGTGTCGGTCCGTTATCGAGTACAACGGAGTACGAGCCTTGGTCATTGACAGAGTCTCCAAAGATATACACGGCAGAGCCTTCAGAATGGGACACAAAAGCAGCATGAGTCATGGTGATTCAATTGTTGTCGCAACGTCCAGAACGTACCTTTGAAGGAGATGGAGGCACTGCCACCGTTCTGGGCCGTATAAATCGCTGTCCCGCCACTGAAGATCGGGTTTGATTCACTTGTCCATGCTCCAGAATACGTAACCGAGGGATGGCTGTCTTCCACCGTGGTGTTTGTTACGGTAGCACTAGGTAGAGTGGAATGTTTTAGTTGAGAATAAGGACGTTAAGTTGTCCTTGGGACCTACCCAGCGGGGCCCAACTGCACTGTGGCGAGGATGTAATCAAGCAAGAAGGCAGAAGCTCCCTGATCCGACGCTTGAAAGGCTCCCATGTTTCGTATCTCTAATTGATGATTGCTATATGAGAGATCCGAGTTGCCGTAGAGTAGATGGGGGTTTGAAGCGTTGGTGGCAGAGTACGCTGAGTACGTCGATTCGGCACCGTCTATTGTTATGGCGTATGAGCCATATGATGGACCGGATGCGCCGTAGATGTAGATGGCCGGTCCTGGAACAGTACAGGCGGTTAGTGCGTAGATGCGGGAAAAAGCGTAATGATGGGATACTTAATACATAGCTAACCTTCAAAGTTCAAGATCACGGAAGCGTTGACTACGCTCGTCTGATGCCACGTTCCTTCGAGCCAAGGAGTTGTAGCCAATGTAGTGGCCAGCGGAGGCGACTGAGGGCCTGGTGTCTGCCAGTCGGAAGGGTTGGTATAGGTGAGGATCGATGCCCAGTCATCAATCGTCACGTTGAAGTCGAGAGCTGCGTTGTTCAGAGCCATGGTGCTGTGCTCGTGAGAGAGAAAAGGATAGCTTTGGTGAACTCTTTTGGCGAAACTTGCAGGCTAACAGCATCATCATTGGTTGCTAAGGGTCATATCTGTGCTTCCAGAAGATCGCACATATAATTCCTTGGCGCCGAGCCATCTCACTTGGCTTCGGTCCTTATACCTAACCTGATTAAACTCACAACAAGGAAGGTGCGTGAGCTTTCCATTGGTGACAGTCACAAATGACAGCGAGAGGTACAAGTACAACCTAGAGAGAAGGGGCTTGTACTGTCTTGAGATGAGGAAAGGAAAATGCATTGCGAAAAACCGTCTGGTTCGTTTGGGTTCTCACGGATGAGCCCTTCACCTTGACCAAGCTTCCCTACTGGTAAATGCGTCATTGAACGAACACTCGACAAAATAGAGAATGCTTCCGGGTATCCATCGCGTTCATTCATAAGATATCCCCAACCTCTGCCAAAAACGCCTCATAATCATCCGCCTGCTTCTGCTTCTGCTTCCCTCCATCCTCCTCCGCCACCAACATCCGATCGCCTAGCGCACTGCTCCTTAGCGCCGTCATCAAGTTCGGCTTCACACCCACTACCGCTTCTTGCACCTCACCCACGGCGGCCGCGGCGTTGACCTTGATCTTTTTCGAGCTTGGATCATCACTACCACCGCCTGCTGAGGCTGGAGGAGGCTTTTTCCGTTTGAGGGCGGCTGGCACGAACGCTGTGCTCTCCTTCTTGAGATCTCGGAGTTGAGGTTCGGCAGATATCGTTGCTGTGGTTGTTGTAACGGGCGACGGTCTTGGCTGTACACTCGTAGAAGAAGAGACCGAGGTGTTGGATATTGGAGGAGCGGGAAGAGGATGATTCATTCCTGGGGGTAAGGGAGGGAGGACGGATGATGGATTGGTTGGCCGGCTCGCCGACCCTGGACCGGATGCCCGTCCGCCGTCTTGGTACGCTCTATGCGGTCGGTCGGAGAGAGGGTCATGCTGTTGTTGGAGCTGTCTGGGGAAGTTATTTCCATTTCCGATCGGTGGAGGTGGAAAACCGGGTGGAGGCGGTGGGATGTATGCATAAGGATGTGAAGACATTGGCATACCCAATGGTGGTGGGAAAGAAAGCGGTGGCGGAAAGTTTGGATAATTAGAGGCTCCAGATGGGAATCCAGATAGAGATGGCGGCGGGAGGAAGATGTGTTGATGGACGTGCGGCATGGATAGTGGTGGAAACGGAGTCATGTGCATTGGCGGTGGGGGGCCAGGTGGAAGTGGTGGAGCAGCTGGATAAAGATGTGGAGCCTGTTATTCAGGTAAGTAAAGGTGGGGACGTGGAGATTTCAATATACCTAGATCCTTTGACTTTGGTGGTGGCGGACCCGGAGGCATTGGGATCTCATCCTCGTCCTCGTCACTGCTGGCATCCTCTTCGGAGTGGGTGGTTCCTAGAGGTGCATTAGGAGGAGGACCAGCGGGAAGAGGGGTGTCATCGTCTGGATTCAAAGAAATTTAGGGAAGTTTGGGATGAGATATAGAAACCACTGAGAGCTTCGGCTTACCATCATCTTCATCGCTGCCATCGCTTTGTGATACTTCCGCAGGTGTGGCTTTGACGAGAAGAGCTGCTTCTGCTTCCACGGCCGCTTGTTCATGAGGCAACAATGCTACGAAACGGGTCGTTCAGCTAAGCATTAACCATTCACCTCAAAAGGAGACTCCGATCACCCACGCCTTTCCGCGTACGGCATCCCAGGCGGTGGCATCCCATACGGGTTCAGCACCGGATCGTAGTAGATACTTCTCTCAGGATATCGTGGCAGTCCATTCTTGTCAAAGGGACCCTTTGAGTCATCGGCCTGCGATGAGTTGGCGTTGGATTTTCCTTCTCCGTAAATGAGCTTACGGTGTTCCGGGTGCGCCGCGACGTATTCGGACTTGGTCTTCTTGATGCGATTGACCTCGGCTTGGAGGTCAGTGAGCTTTTTACGAGTGTTGCTATCGAGCTCTCCGTCTTTTCCTGATCAAAATCTCGGTCAGAAAAAGGAAGCCTGGCCGGAGTGATCGATCTAAATGAAGGGATGCTGACTTGATTCCTCTATCCGGCGGATCTCTGTCTCGAGGCCTGCCATAAGGAGAAGGCTTAGAGGATTTCGAACAACGCATCCAGTACTTCGACACTCACCTCCAGTATCCGATTTGAGAGTCTTTACCTCTCTTACCTTGGTTCTTACTTCCTTATTCTATCCAGAAGAATCACCGTCATGACTGTCAGCGGGGATGGAGGTGAACCACAGAGATTGCATGCGAGTACCTTTTCTTTCTCCTTCTTCTTCAATGCCTTGCCTGAGGGAACAAAACTTTAGAGGGTGTGTAGAGTACGTGAAAGGATAGAGAACTACTTACGATGTGCATCAGCTGGGTTTGCGGTCTTCTTACCCATTGCAAGCGAACGAGAGACGTGGGACTCAAACAAAGCGGCGAACTGCGGCCTTCTACTCATGCCTCGTTCTACGAACATGAATCGCTTAACCTCACACAAGTATCGTCGGTCTCATTCTCTGGCGACGGTTTCTCGAACTAATCCCTTGCTCTAAGCATTATTATCGGTACAAGTTGCTTCAGAGACTAAGGATATGGGGCTAAGTCACTTTGTCGATCTGGAAGGCATCCTAAACGCTTCTACTTCTGATATTCTCAGAGCAGACGACCTCCTGCTTATGAAGTTTCCGAGACATATTTAGTGCCACATCAGTAAAAATCCGAGCCCTTATACTAAGCCAAACGCATTACTGACCGCCAATCAATCAGTTTCAGACCAATATCTCCATCCATGGTCTGAGGTATGGGAGCGGCGTTAATCACTGGTCTCCCAATTTATTTAGTTGGATTGAACATGGTCCATCAGGACATCAGACCTACCACTTCAAATTAAGTCTCGATCGACAGCGATGCTGCATCTAGCTCCTGCACTTCGTGTACATTAAGGTCAGACCTCGTCAAGCTTCAGGACTTCGACAGTAACCTTCTTCTTGGTTCATGATCTTGGACGAGTGTTGGAGCTCATCATGGCTAAGAGCGCCTAGGTCACGCCAATGACTTGACACCACAGGTATACTCTCCAGTTGTTTTGGAGCGCGGGGCCCATCACAGGCCCAACCCCAACGAGGTCAATCAACAATTTATATGAAGGAGTGGTTCTTTATCGGTAATATCCGTCACGGATTACCCTCTGGGTCCGCAATATCTTCCAGATGCGCGAACCATTTGCGACAAGCACCCACCTAATTATCGAATCGACTAGCTCTATACGTTCCGGCTTTACAGGGACCATTGGAAGGAGTTTGGACCAGAGACGTGACACTGGTTGATCACTGGCGCTAGGCTGAGCACGTCGACAGATTGAAATGCAAGAATGCCTAGGTGGACGAACTATCCACTCTCCCGGCTTCGAAGGTCACCGAACATTCGAGAAGATGAGAGCAAAGCAAGCGGCTCTAAATCAGCTGTGGTAGTTCGCCACGTTGCTTCCGGAGGGTTGCGTGTCAAGTCCTCCCGAAATGTCCAACGTTCATCCACAAAAGTGTACGTGTGATGTGTATGGGCAATAGTGATGGTGATAGTGGGTCAGGGTGGTGCGTGGCGAGCACACTCAATGCCTCAGCATTCAACAGCAATATGTACGGACAATATGTGTACGGAGAATGTTTCCGTGGGGGTTGCCTTGACATTGGCACAACCTTTCGAGGGTGTCCTCTATAAATACTGTACAGGAGCATTAGGTTTTTGTCGTATCGCAAAACACAACAATCCGCTTTCAGTAGCAGTCCACATCCCTCCTACACATCTCTGCATCCCTCATATTTCTCAACCCCGTACTAATGGACTCATATTCCCCTATATCCACCTGGATTTCTCGCCTGTCCACTCGTATCACAAATGTGCTGCGCGATCTCTTCCTTTTGGACACTATGAAATACGAAAAGGATATCAAGAAGCTGACCGACGCAGATTTGGGGGCGGAACTCCGGAAGAAAACTCGCCTGATGACGGCTACTGCTTCAGGAGTAGTGTCTGGGGCCGTCAGCGCCTTCTACACTTACGGGCTCTCCATCTTAAGCTCCGCAGCCTCAGGATGGATGCTTTATGTCGCCATCAAAAAGCTCGTCCTGCTCAAGGCTGAGTGGGACAGTCGCAAGCTGGGCGCTTTCAGAATCCGGAAACGAGACATCATAGGTCCTCTGGTCGTCGGAATTGCGACGATCTTTGTGGGAGCGAAGATGGGCATGGCGTTGAATGGAGTGCTGCTGTTGGGAGCGGAGCTAGTGATTGAATGCCTGGATAGCAACCCTGAGATTATGGCTACCGCGGTGGATATGTGGAGGAGAATCACGAGCGTCGTAGGGAGGGTGGCAATGTGCGCCATCCATTCGTAGTCCACGAAACCTTTTGCTGGAGGAAGTGGCCTCTCATCCTCGTACGTCCTTCGGCTATCGCTTACATGTGAAGCTCAGATGGACATCTAATTCTATTGAAATCACACGCACGTATAGATGGCTGATTCGGATTGCATTTCTTGTCTCGTGTATCTTAATCTATTCGAGGAGGCCTTGTCATCGAAGAGTATGATGTTCGCTATCGAAAAAAAGGCTCGAAGGAATCGGTTTGTAGCAACTCCACGGCACCAAAACAGAGAATGACGCTTCCTTTGGGACCTGGATGCGTAAGATGATGCGAACGCTTTGATTAAATTTCATTAGAAGGAGTGCGTGTAAGGCCAGTAGTGGTGGTAGTTCGTTCATGGAAGCGGTTCGCAAGTGCTGGACAGCCGGTTGAGATGGATGTACACGTCTGTACCATAGCCCTCCATCGATATGAGGTGAAGATCCCCTCCAAAATATCGAGCGTACTGGGAGAAGAATACGGATGGTTGAATCAGTATCCGAGGGCGGAGCGCTAACGAGTCGCAAGATTGCTCACCAGCCTCGAGAGAGGCAGACCATAACCAAATCCGGCCATCGGTCCTTTGACGTCTGAGTGTCGAAGATTCTCTTCAACTTGTTGCGCGTCCAGATTCATGGTCGTATACATGTATGACCAGATGAGTTCGCTAGCGGATCTCGGAATACCCCCTCCCTCGTCGGATATTTTGATGGTGATATCTTCTTTACCTGATTATAGTAAGGTTTCAGAATGAATCTATCATTTGGAGACTTGGGGGGAAGGGGATGTTGATTTTAATGTACCTTTGCCGATAACAACCTTAATGGGGGGAAATGAGGCCTCGTTTGTCCCATGTCGCTCAACAACTGCGCGGAGCGAGTTTTTGACGAGCTCGAAGACGATGTGCGATCTGGTTGAAGCTCCTATGAGTCCGTGTTGATCCATGACGAGGATCTGGATCGTACTCACAAATGGCTAGGAACGTAGGGAAAGGTGAGGTCTTTGGGACAAATGAGATGCACCGACGGCCCTCTGAACAATCCGAAGTGATCCTCACATACGAACTGTGCATTCTCAATTGCCTGCTTGGATATATCATGCACATTGGTTTTTGTGCATATGGTTCCGACCCAATCTGGATGTGGTTCGAGGGTATTGAGCGCCACGTCTAAAGAAAGGGGCATCTACGTCCATTGAGTGATTTGACACAGCAAGATTGGAGCTACTGACGTTGACCAATGAGGAACCGAATTCCAATCCAACTCATATAGAAACGATCGAGCCGATCTTGAGTATATTTTGATGTTGCCCGATTCGCGCTCTTAGATTTGCTGTGCTTCCATTCGAGGACACCTTGAGCAACGGTTGTAAGGGTAGGATCGTGGCGGTGCTTGATGCTCTCAAGAATTTTGGTGAACTTTTTATTGAACGCATGGAGCTCTGGTGGTAGTGAATTGGGGACGTCGGGCGAGGAGTAGAATCTGCTGGGATTTATGAGCAGGACCGGCCAAAGCAGAAATAAGCTCATCTTACCTCTTCTCCATGGGTATACTCTTACGGATCCCCTTGGAAGCTACGGTGCTGGGACCGCCGACACCTGTCGTGGATGTGCCATACGTCGTGCTGAGACGAGAGAACTTGAGGTTGATGGGATTGGGGGTAGCCTTGGGGAGGGGAGGTTGAGAGGATGCAGACGACGCAGCCACGAGGAACCCGGCTGGAAGCGAAGGTGGAGGGTCGGAGGTGAGTTCCTAGAGGGCGGATAATGGCAGGGCATGTTGGGAAAGTGTAGAGCAAGAGGACAGCGAAACAAGCTCACCTCAAAGGTTTGGGCGTACCAGTTCTTGATGACATTTATTGAAGGTAATAGACTAGGATTAGGCGGTAGTTGATCTAACTCCTTGACGCGCTGAGCCAGGCGGATCGGTAGCTCCGCTATCCAGTGGAGAGAAAAGGGGCTGGGTATGAGCTTGCGATTTACTAGGCCGGACTACTAACCAACTCACCTGCAAGAAATTGACTGCCCCTGAGTCGTGCTGCCGGCGAAGGGTCTCTCCCAAACAGAACCATCTGCTGTAGGGAGACGCCGGTTTGCGGAAAGGCAGCGAAATGATTTATCTTTTCCCACAACTGAGGAGTAATACGAAAGGGAGCCATAATGAGTGGAATTCATCGTCTAATCATCGTTTGGCACTTGGTAGTTATAGAAGGCGGATTGAAGCGGCAGGCGTTTGTAAGCAGGTAGTGGGGCGTTCAATGGGTTATGGTCAGGGTTTCAGTTGATATCGGCTCTTCTCTCCGTGTGAGATGACGGCGTGAAGGAAGGCTTACGAACACGCCTGTGTCACAAGTACCAGTGGGATTGGGCGATGAATACAGCTGTAAGGGTTGGAAGGCTCAGCGAGGTGAGGGCATCTCATGCGGTCGTTTCTCACTCGACCATCCACCTCTGCGTCGATCGTCGATCCACCTCACACTCTCTGACTCATTTATTGGCTCCGCCCATGATGCTCGGCAGTCCAACTACTTTGATCTTCTTGCCAGATCTTCATCTCCTTAGCTGTGGATCGCCATCGTAACCTCACCTCGGCATTCAGGCTATTGACCATGCTTCTGTTTAGCCGTGCGGGCCCACTTGTGGGCCTGGCCCTAGATGCATAGCCGCCGCCTATTTTGCGCCTAATGTAGCAGTCCAAGCTCCCATCAACTTCTGAAACTATTCATAAGTGGACCACTATGGTGTTTGGTAACGCCGATAAATCCAACAAAACGATGAGCTTGACCACGGCCGGGTCGCGTCACTGTCTTGATTCACCTCATCTAAGGCCTACTTTCCTCTGTCGGGCTTATATCAGCATCAATTCTCCAACGAAGGAAGGCGCCTTTGTCATTGTCGGCATCGTTTCATCGAAGTGCTCATGAATACAGCATATGTTCAGCGGAGCAGACCAGCTGATTTAGCTCGAGAAGGCACCTGACCGAGAGTAAAATCAGTCGATGGTATTTCCGCCTGCCCCTACGCTTTGTTGTAAGCCAGCTTGAGTAAGATCGCGACCCCATATACGCAAACTGAGAGCACTAGAGGAGATAGGAGATGGTGTTAAGACATGAAAATTTTCAGATATAAGAATGGTGGGACGGATACGATTTTGCTTGTTTGTCAATCATCAAGGAAATCGAGGTCGGCGATCTCCATAAAGGCAGTGTTAGGGTATGCTGCAGCCTTTTGAACAGTATGAAGTAAGTCAACCAAAAGGGTAACGGAGCGACAAGAGCCTTACACGCCATTCTCCATTGAACCAGGCAAAAAAAGCCCAACGTAGCTCCCGGGCTCTGTGTGTCAGTCCTGGCATCAGTGAGCGACTTATGGTGTGGAAATGAGCAACATCACCTATGATTCGGAGCCAGTGTCCGAAGGGGCTGTTAAAACCAGTCACCAGCGGGAAGTACGCTTGAAGGAGAGCTAACAAGTCCGAAATGCTGGCTTCGCATTTACCTCCGTCCTCAACAAAGTCGTAAACTGATGCCATTCCATCGCTGACGAATCGAAGAGCGCTCTCCCTGCCGGCAGCAAAGTTCAGCGAAGCCCCGCCAGATGATAAATGGGCTAAGGTCTCTGGCGCAACGTGGTTTTCCACATCCTCAGGCATATCTACCTCGTCGCTGGCACTCGACGATCCAGCATCATGTCGAGAAAACGCTTTGACTCCAGCCGAAATGAGCCGCATGCGGTCATAAGCGTTGCTGGTGATGATCCGCTTCACCATGTCGTTAGCCAGGTGAAAGGTCTTCATAGGGTCGGTCCGTTGATGCCGTACGAAGACGTTGTTCGCAGGGAAGCCTGAGTTGAGATGTAACTTGAGCCTAACAGGATGTATGAAGGCCAGACATCAGGTGACGCGGGAAAGAGAAACTGGCTTTTGACGATGAAGCGAGTGTACTGACAGATTCTTTCGTAGAGTGGGATCGTTGCCGTTGATAAAGGTGAAAGGGTTCTCTTTGAAAGTACCGACGGTCCCTTCGGTGGCCACCTGATCGTCCTTATTCGTAGGCGGCGGGTTCTTCTTCGTCTTCGTCTTGGTTGGACGGTCCGTCGCACTTGAAGTAGGTGTAGAAGTTGTGGCAGGTGCTTCTTCCACCTTGTGTCTCTTCGAAGGATTCTCATTGTTATCTGGGGTGGAAGCAGGACGCTTCCATTGAGTAGATGTGTTTCTGTGCCAATGTCTATTCAAAAGCGATATTGTGATGTTCTGCTAAGCCTTGCTTACCCATCTATCGGATCTTCCATTGACACGTCCTCGTTGCGCGAGTCTTCTTTCTTTTGGAGAACAGCGATGAAGAAGCCTCCCGTGTTTTGGAGGTGTGGATATATGCGAAAACTTGAAAAACAGGGTGGTGAGGCCGATATGACAAGATGCGAGCCAAAGCTCACCAGTTCTCAAGTCCAAGTTGATGCGCATTCTCTGGAGGCCATTGTGTGGGTTGCATTTTGAGTTTACCATTCTATAATAACAAGGTTTGAGGAATCAATACGTGGCTTTATGTGACATAGTATTCAGGTTTCTAACCTTCATATCTGCATCTGTTGAGTTCTTAACATAGTCATCGTAAGATGCACATGCAAACGCCGTGACTCCCAAATGGTCAACATGAGAGCTGGATCTGTCTTTTTCTAGACTAACAACCGCTGCTGATGGCGCATCTTCATCTTGCGATGGAGCGCGTTCGGTTGACCGTGTTGGCAGGGGTTGAGGCTGTCGGAGGGTAGAGTTGACGGCTGGGTACCACATCGTTAAACCTGGCCGACGTTTCAAATCCGGGAGCATATGGGCCGTGTCTGGAAGTGTAAATTGATCTAACCAACGAGTGTGCAAGTTGGTGATATGAAATCCACAGACAACTACTCAGGAGAGTGTCTCTTAAACGACATACCGGCTGAGGCATTCAGTGCTGCAGCCACCACAGCCTCATTCTCGATCGGATTCATGGAACAGGTCGAGTAAACAATCCGACCCCCAGGCTTGAGCATTTGCATGGCCCGAAGAAGGATGCGTAGCTGCAAACTTTTATGTGGAATGGTTTGCATGAGGACCTTGACGTTCACGAGGTACGAAGAATGCCTAAGAGAGTTGGATCAACGTGCCTATGTAGACCATTCCCGCTTCCAACGTTCCAGCTCTTCCATATCCCAACATTCTTCCTCAAAGTGCCATCCCCACTGCAAGGAACGTCACAGAGGATTCGATCGAACCGGATGGAAGGTGCGTCGTTCAACTATGTTGAAGAGAAGTCAGCGAAGCATTCGCAAACTCATTCTTAAGTCAATAAAAGTGGCACAGAATTCTTTGCACCTTCAGAGTCAAGAAGCTCGAAGCGTCGAGATTGGTGACCATGAGCGCTGGGCTGGGCAAACGCGCAGCTTGATGAACGAGAAGTTGAGCGCGAGTGTAGTCGGAGTCGTTGGCAATGACAACGCCTGTCGGGAACGCAACGAATTCCTGTGGTTGCGAAGCATCTGCGGGAGTGGAAGTATGGATCGCCTCAACGAGTTGTGCAGTTTTTGATCCAGGAGATGCGCATGCGTCTAGGATCTGTAGATCGTTATTGTTAGTTATGTATCAGTGTTGACTTGACTCGACATATCACTTACGACGTGATGGGATTGAACGTCCAGGAGAAGCGGTGGGATCATACTGACAGCCTCTTGGCGAGAGATATTCCCCTCAAGAGTGGAATAATCGGTGAGAGAGGGTCTCAGGGAGGGGATGTGTGCTGAGCGCGCTCACCACTTCGGTCTCATACACGAGAAACTGGTGTAGCTTCTTGAATTCTGGATTCTTCCGGAGTACGCGTTTGGATGTGTTCATCTCATAAGCGAGCCCGTCGGGATACCTGGATAGCATGCAAATCACGGCATCAAAATATATCTCTGTGGGCCTAGCTAATCGGAGAGTCACGCGCTGACCAAGGGATTTTGGTCGGTGGGTCGATAGGTTCCCCTTCAAACACCAAGCCAGAGAGGTGGGGAACATGCACTGTTTCGATAATGTTGGCGATGGTGGCGCTTGTGCTGTAGATGCATACAGCTTCACGGTGAGACGTAGATCCAGTAGAGATGAATGAACAGCTCACGGTTTGCAAGCAGGTAGTCTGAACGTGGTGGGCAATATCCGGCGCATGTACGTGAAGAACTGATCCCATTCTTCGGGGCTGTCGAGGATCCGTTGGCGTCTGTAGTATGCCTCGAACTTGTCGTTATTCCACTCGGTCTGCCATTCTCCACCGTCTCCCTCAGGAATTGTTGGGCGATTGATGCGTGAATCCTTACTGTCAGATTGGACACGACCAGCGTCTGCGGGGCCTTTCTTGCCTCCTCCTCCTCCTCCTCCTCCTCCTCCTCCTCCTCCCCCTCCTCCGCCTCCGCCTCCGCCTCTCCGCCCCTTCTGCTTTGTACGTGCCATGCCAATAGTTGAGATGGTAGGGTGAAGGCGGATTTTGCGAGTCAAGTCAGTGGATCCTCTCCGAGACATAGACATGGTCCCACGACGGAATACTCAGTCAAAACACTTGGTCTGCCGCGGAATCAACCGTCGCCATCGCCTCCAATCATCTTGGATATCCTTATGGTTGGCAAGAAGGGTGAAGATAGCGCCAGTGGGAGCGACATGAGCACCAGTCAGTACCAAATAGATATGGCCACAATGCCGTTGCATGCACTGAGTGCACATATCCACTCCGCCAGTTCTGGCGACTTGGAGTTATATCCTCCCATCCCTCAACTATATAATGCGCGACCCTGTTTCAACGCCAGACGGTCGAGCTCCTGTCCTGCCTGTTGCACAGCATGCTGGAATCTATACCGTCGTGCGTGATTTAGAGGCTCACTTCCTATTTCTGCTGATTTAAATATCGACCGCGCTTTCAGGTCTACAATTTCGCGACCGCGTCACGCACAGGGATCGCCGGTGTACCTGGTTTCGGTATGACCGGAGCCACCGGCATGCGCGATGGATTCGATGCTGAGAAGGAGGCTGCTATGGATAAATTCGAACGTGTTCGAGCCATGATTGGCTACGAGCTCTACAATCTCTTGGATGACTACTTCCGCGACCTTGCTCGGGAAATTCGATTGAAGGCACCTCTCCCAGTCAAGGCCAGCGCACCATCCGCAGACTCCGCCGCAGTCGCTCTGGCCAAAGGGCCTGCCAGTTGCAAGGTCAAGGTCAAAGCCATAGCTATCACCGACACACCCCTAGGCGACGAGCTGGAGCTCCTGGAATATTACACCAAATCATACACGCGTTTCTCTAGTGGTGCGGCGCAGATAAATCGTCTCTTCGCCTATCTCAATCGACATTTTATCATGCGAGCGATCGACGAAGGCTGTGGGTGGATAAGTTTGGCAGATGTAGTTGCGGCGTCTGTTTTGAAAGGTCCGTCGTGCACCATTCAAGTACCTCTCATGCCATAGAGCTAGTCGATGACGATCTCTCTGGATAGAACTGGCCGCGGTGTCGGTATCGTCATCGATGTCGACAGCACTCACTAAACCCAAGCGAGACAAGAGCTCACCTGGCGCGCTCACTACCTCAACTAAGAAGTCTAAAGAAGGTTTGGCTTTTTGCTAGCATACTAGGTTACATGCATGGACTAATGCGACTCTTTACAAAAAGACCTGAAAAAGCTGGAGGCTCGAAAGCACGCCGAATGGCGCAAGTGGGGTTATGATGCAACCCTCCCGCGAGAATCGCAAGACGATATCAAACATGGAGAACAAGAGCGCAAGATTGCGGAGCTGTGCGCTGAGGCTGCGTCTACCCCCGAGCGCATCGTCACCTGCAGTGCTCTGGCGATGCGTAGTTGGCGGCTCGAAGTAGCGGAGCCTCTCCTCGATTCATCCTTTTGGAATCATAATGGACGCAAGGATGCCTGGGTCGGTGCTGCTCCCATTCCCCCTACACCCATCGAGTTCGCCGAAAACAAGGAGCGTGCCAAGATTACAGTGTCTAATGACGACGGTCCAGGGCCATCGGAAGGGAGCAGGTCTCCCACTGTGGCCAATGGGACAGCACATGCGACATTCAGTGTTCCCATCGCCCTTCCTTCATCCTCGGCATCCAAAGGAGCGGCCATCACTGGTCCTCCGGGCGCCAACGACAAAGGGAAGGGCAAGAGCAAGGGCAAATCATCGTCTTACTACGATATGTCTGTGTCGATCCCTGTGTCGATCCCTGTGTCGATCCCATTATCTCCTGCTTCATCCACGACTCTTACTCACGGTTCTGTCAATGGACGAACTCATGACGGCGAAGGCGCTGTCAATGGCCACGCATCTAGTGGCCAACTAGTCAATGGGGCAAGTAAGGCTATCATAGCTCCCACTCCCACAAAGGCTTCAGCTATGTCAAAGAAGAAGCGTTCTGGGCCACGCAAGGGTGGTACTGGGGGTTCTCATCAGGTTTCGTTGGCAGCTGTTCGCGCTGCCACGGCGGCTAGAGCGGCGGAGAAGGATGGTGACCAAGCCTCGTGCCCGAACACTTCAGCATACACCAAAACGGGTCGTCTAGCCCGAGCCGTTGGGTACCTCCTAGAAGTGCCCGTTGTATACGACACTGGGAGCACCCAGAGTTCGGCGACAAGCACAGACGACGGATCCTCAGACCACGACGCCGCCATCAACTCGGTCTTGTCTTCCAGTGCGTCTACCATAGAGCTTGACTGCATCACCGTGTCGGCCAAGACCTCGTATGCATCGACTGTGGCTGATTCTCTGATGATGTGCGGGATATCGCCGGACAAGACGATCCGCAGGAAGCTGGACCGGTTCCTGACTAAGGTTGAGAGGGGTGACCGGCGTTTCGCTGGGACGCGATGGTAGTCAAGGCGATTTCATTATCCGGGCTGTGAATCGGACTCGAGACTGTAATAGCCTGTACTAGACTTGAGAGTGATAATCCTATTCCTAACCTATTACACGTCTATCAGTGAACGCCTCCCGGAGATATATATAACAGCGAGCGGAACAACTACTGACGCAACGTGCACGTGGTACGCTGGCGATCTCACTTCAATCGTGCCTGACCACCCCGGTTGGACAGCAGCATATTCGACAATCGACCACCGCCACCTGCAGCAATAGCAAGCCATGGACGCGCAGAAACAGCAGCGAGTCCAGGATGTCTTCGCAGACGATATAAAAAAGGTATGAGCTCTAGATATATAGGACAGCTTGTCGTGGAACGTTGTCTGACGCATCGGAGCTACCTCGTAGGGTGCTGTGGTCCATACGCTCGATACCAGCAAGACTCCACAGCAGAACAACGCTGCCATGGCCAAGGACACAGCAGCGCTCAAACCGATACCCAATATGTCTGGACCTTTAGGTGAGACCCTTGTCTGATATTACATATTGGACTGGAATTGAATGGGTTGAGAATGGACACCTACTAGCCACCGCTGCCAATAAGATGTTGAACGGCGCACCCACCATCACTGTCAGTGAAGCCGAGGAGCCTAGGGCTCTTACTACCTTAAACACAAACGGAAACGCTCAGGCTTCCAACCTGGGAGCTTCTGCCCCGTTATCCGCCTCGATTGCAGAACCTCCGCAAAACGCCGTCGAGAAGACAGAAGTTGACACCATCCCCGGCGCCTTACCCGTCGCACCTGTACGCGAGATCCCAGACTGGTTCAAGGCCGGGTGGCGAGCCGTATCTGGCATCGACGATCCACCTCCAACTGGTGAAGCAATCGATCGACTGGCAATCAACCAATGGATCTCCGACATGTATTACGGCGAATGGTACCACCAGGCTGGCATCATGATCTTCGCCGTTGTGACCACGCACCTCATGACACTCCTCCGCATGGGATGGGGCTGGCTATTCATCGTCCTCGCCGTCTGCTCCACATATTATACGACCAGCGCAGCTCGTTTCCGCAGGAACGCTCGCAACGACATCCAAAGAGAGCTTATCAAGAAGAGGCTCACGAGCGAGTCCGAATCTGCAGACTGGATGAACAACTTCCTTGATCGTTTCTGGCTCATCTATGAACCGGTCCTCTCCAAAAGTATTCAGGGCTCTGTAGACCAGATTCTTTCGACCTCGGCCCCTGCATTTCTTGATTCCATCCGCCTTTCCAACTTTACACTCGGTAACACAGCACCTAGAATTGACCAAGGTGAGGATTGATCCCTATTCGACTCTGCATGTCCACTGTTAAACCACGTTACCTTGCAGTTCGCACGTTCCCAAACACTCCGGATGACATCATTGAAATGGACTGGAGCCTCAAGTTTACGCCCACGGATCGTACAGATGTCACTCCTAGGCAAAGTGAACGTAAAGTCAATCCCAAAGTACGTTATGAGCTGGGAACGCCTCTTGCTGTCACGCATTGAACACGCGTCCGTTTAAAGATTACCCTCGACGTCAAGGTCGGCAAGGGTCCAGCCAGCGCCACCTTGCCGATTCTCCTAGAGGACCTCAGCTTCGATGGCCTCATGAGGATTCGGCTGAAGCTCATGTCCGCCTTCCCGCATGTCCAGGTCTGTTTAAATCTGCTTCCACCACAGGCCTCTGTGAATTGACCTTGAACAACCCTGTATGCAGCTTGTTGAGCTGTCTTTCTTGGAGAAGCCCACTTTCGACTACGTCCTGAAGCCCCTGGGTGGTGATACATTTGGATGGGACGTGGGAAATGTGAGCCATAGATGTCGACCTCCCGAGCCTCGTAAAATACCAACAAACTCACGGATCCTCTTATAGATACCCGGCCTTTCTTCATTCATTCGAGATATGGTACACAGCATTCTAGGGCCGATGATGTATGACCCCAATTGTAGGTTACATCGCCCATTTTCAGCGAATGTATTTGTGCTAATCGAATACTGCAGACTTCACACTCAACCTGGAGCAGCTCCTCAGTGGAACACCTCTGGGTGAGTGATGTGTAGCGGGAAAACCTGTTATAAACCTGACATATCATGCTTTGGTAGATACCGCTGTCGGAGTCATTCAGATCCGTGTTGCGTCCGCGAAGAACCTGAAAGGCAACGCACATCAACTGCATTTTCTCCTCTCCGTCATCTCACCGTGTTTTTTCCAGGCTCCAAATTCGGTGGAGGCACACCTGATCCATATGTTGGCATTTCTATCAGCAACCGCGCAGAGCTCGTGCGGACGGCATGGAAACCCAGCACGGTCAATCCTCATTGGGGAACTACACACTACATCCTCGTCACCAGCATGAATATCACCGAAGAACTTTCGCTAACAGTCCATGACCATAATGATCACCAGTGCGTTCACTTTCGGATCGGTTGTATTTTGAGCTACGCCTAACGAATTACCGTCATAGGAAGGACACGGAGCTCGGTACAGCTATCTTTGATCTGCATAGTTTGACCGAAAACGCCACACAGGAACACATCGTCAAGGACGTCCTGAGAGAAGGCAAGGAGCGTGGTCAGCTTGAATTCGACGTGTAATCGCCTCTCCATCTTCTCTGTCGTGCATGCACTGATGATGGTCCACTTAGATCATACTTCCCCGTCGTGCAACCTGTGATCGTCGACGGCAAACCAGAGCCAATCCCGGAGAGCAATGTCGGCATCTGTCGGCTTACGGTTCATCAAGCGAAGGAGTTGGACAAGAAAAGATCTCTCTCCAACGATCTCAACCCTCTAGCCAAAGTTTTCCTGGGCAACTCGAAGACACCTCAGTTCACGACACCCACGTACAAGCATACCCTGGCTCCAGTGTGGGAAGGTTCCACCGAGTTCTTGGTCTCGAACAAGAAGCATTCTGTCATCAACATCAAGGTGCAGATGTCCCTTATTTTTCAATCTACTTCAAGGCTAGGTTCTCATCCCCATTTTCAGGTGATCGATGATCGCGATTTTATGAAAGATCCTATCCTGGGAACCTTCTCTGCTTCGCTGGAGAAGATCCTTGACGCAACTGCAAAAACCGGAGTGGAGACATGGTTCCCTCTGAATAAATGCCGCACTGGTAAACTAAGATTGAGCGCCGAGTGGAAACCCTTGAGTATGGCTGGCAACCTTCAAGGCGCCGGCACATATAGTCCACCGATTGGCATCATGCGTTTGTGGTAAGTTTGCAATCTTTGAATAGCGGTGAGCGGCTTATAACTTGATGCAACTAGGATCAAAAACGCAAAGGACGTCAAGTATGTCCACAGTTGTGACACCTACCATTGAGATGGTATCTCACGTTTTTCTTCTAGGAATGTTGAATCCGGTCTTGGTGGCAAGTCCGACCCATACGTTCGCGTCATGCTTCAGGGGATCGTGAAAGCAAGGACTGATGTGGTCAGCAACAGTGAGTGTTGATTTTGGGTATTCTCAAAGCCAATGGTTTTAACTCTCTATCTCAGACCTCAGCCCTGTGTGGGATCAGATTATATACGTTCCTGTGCATCGGCAGCGCGAGGTGAGTCCCGCATAATCCATCTAACCCTTGCTTTTCTAACTCATTGCTTGGCTTGAAGACCCTCGTTTTGGAGGTGATGGATTATCAGCACCTGACCAAGGTGTGTGATATTATACTGCCTGGATTCTAGGCTATTATTCAACCGCTTCCTTTAGGATCGTCCTCTTGGTACGGTGGAGCTGTCAGTTGGTGACTTGGCTATAGAAGCTCCAGCAAATCGCGAGTATCCATACCAGGGCACAGGTCGACGATCATTTTCTAGTCCCATCCACATCGACAAACTGGTCACTAAGGGCTTCTTGGAGTATGAGGCGGAGTTCCTGCCGTCTTTAAACCTCAAAGGCCTAGACTTCGACGAAAAGAACGAAGTTGAGAAAGCGTTGGAGGACGACATCGTTGAGTCTGGTCACAGCGCAAGCCGGACAAGCTCCGACGGAGACTACGAGAAGATATCGAGCTCCGTTGCAGATGAATTCCCGGCCGCGTCCGAGCAGCCATCGCACACGAGGGGTGCAAGGAGCGTAGATACAGTTGGAACCGTTATGTCGACGTCCACAGTCGCGGACACTGACGCCGATAAGGGAGCCATCGAGCTAAGCAAAGAGCAGCTCCTGAAAAGTCGTACGTCCTTTGAACAACATCCAAATAGCCCTGCTCTCATGTGACGTTCCAACATAGCGTCTGGAATCATCATCTTCCATGTCAAAACTGGTCAGCTGGCAAAGAAAAGTCGCTTAGAGATTCTTCTTGATGAGGGGTACTGGCCATCGTTTGCTACGGAACGTTCAATGTCTACGCAAGCCAAATGGGAGTCTGTGGGTGAAGGATTTGTCAAAGAGCTCGATTTTGGGCGGGTATGGCTACGATTGAACGAGCACGACGATGGAGAGAAGGAGAGCTTTGTTGGTGACTTCAAGTGTGGTACCAAAGTCTTTTTGGAGTCGTGCCTTGTAAGTTTGCCAGCAATTATCTTTGCCTTCATTACCTCTGATGTTACTCGCTCCTCCCTTCCCCACAGAACCGGGAGGAAGAATTTACCCTTACGAACGAAGGAGACCGGTTTGCCGGCAAGGTCATCATTACCGCCAAATATGTTCCCGTCAACATCGCGCTTGAACCCCGCGAGAGCATTCTCAGTGGGTTCTCTGAAGTTGTCCTTGCTGGGCTTCAACTGAATTTGTTTCTTTTTGTTGCAGATATGGGAACGCTCCGTGTTGACCTGCTTGATGGGAAGGAACTACCCGCCGCTGATCGCAGTGGTATGTTGGACTATTGCTTTCTTTCAGCGAGAGAGATCTAATTTGCCTCTCGATATAGGGAAATCCGATCCATTTGTGGTGTTCACGCTGAACGAAGCGAAGGTATACAAGTCGCAACCCATCAAAAAGACCCTAACTCCAGTTTGGAACGAGAATTTCACTGTTCAAGTGGTATGCCTTCTTTGTGAGGGACATAGTGGCGAAGTGAATGACTGATTTCCTCGTCCGCCATAGCCCTCGCGCGTCGCAGCGGCTTTCTCCGTGGAGGTCTTCGATTGGAATCAGTTCGAGCAGGCGAAATCGCTTGGTCAGGGCGTCATCGACCTCGCTGCCCTTGATCCTTTCTCTGCCAAGGAGGTCGTGGTTCCCCTGTCCTTGCCATCTTCGGGTCAAAAGGGTACGATCCGGGTGCGACTTGTCTTCCAGCCCGAAATCATTGCGAAATCTCGCAAGACCTCAACATTCTCGACTGCTGGGCGGGCGGTGTCATCAGTGGCGTCCGCCCCACTCGGAGCTGGGAAGGGCGTCGTACACGGAGTGGGAGCGCTCGGCAAGGCTGGGAAGGGGTTGTTTGGACGACCCAAGCCGATCGAGGAGGATAACGAGATAGGGGTTACCGAACCTCCTTCGACGCAACTGTCAGTTCCGGCACCTGTTACGAAGGACTCTGCTGCCGAGTCGGGAGACCCGTCGTCTAGCATGCTGCCCGTTGCGGATAGCACCGCCCTGACCGCGAGCGACGATGTGACTCCTATGGATGGTTCCCTCAAGGTCACGGTGATTGGCGCCAAGGATGTGTCGATGGGAGGCGAGAGCTCCATCAAGCCATACGTTGTGTTAAAGGTTGGTTTGCATGATGCCAAGACGAAGCACGCGGGTAAAACGCAAGCACCCCAATGGTATGTTCGAGCCTTCACACTCATTATTACAGGAAGTTGATTTATTTTATTTTATTTTATTTATTTCCCCCGGTGCCTCTGAAGGAACGAAACGTTTACGCTACCGATCACCAAGGACGTGGACGTCATCACTGCCAGCATATATGATCACAAGACGCTCGGCAAGGACAAGTCGCTCGGAGAATGCGAGGTTGATGTAAGTTTACCCTGGAATCTCCCTTGAGTGCCTAACTCAGAATCTAATATTTGATCGCGCGTGCTCCTTAGATTTGGCGACACATCCGTCCCAATGCACCCAACCCGTTGCCGGCCGCGGATGTTTGGGTTGAGCTCCGCCAGGGTGCGGGTCAGTTGAACCTTCGCCTCGAATATGAGCGAAGCGGTGGTGCAGCGGCTGGTGGCAGCATGTCGAGGAGTGGCGCATCAACGCTCTCTGCGGGCTCGGGTGGCAAGACTGGACTCTCCAGTCCTTCAAGATTTAGCATCAACAAGCGGATGGCGGACGAGTGAACTCCAAAAAAGAAAAACTGTCTTTACCCTCTTTATTTTTTTTCTCGCATCAATCGGTTAGATACCCAGTCGCATTGTACATAACCTATAGGAGTCCAAGGACATTTGTCCCGGCTCGATCTTCTGTGATGTGTGACAGTTTCGGCGAGATGTGGTCAATAGACCACTGGTGCCCGGCCCAAACCTTGACTGAGGATGTAAACCTCGCATTCCTTGCTCTCAACATCTGCACACATGCTCATGGCGGAGAACAGGAGTCGAAGAGTTTGATGGAGTGCCACGATTCTGAGATATTGGAGCCATTTGCGTCTTGAATGATACGCCTTACAGCTGCGGGTGGGGCGTGTTTGCTGCTCGTTAGTCCTATCAACTAGAGTGTTCTCCGTTGGGCGGGTAGCGAATCTCCAAGGCCCCTGTCGGATCGTCATATCCTTGCACCCCAGCTACATAGCATGGATCAAATCGTGAGAGTCCTTACCAAACATTTCCATGTCGACTGCACCATCCATATGGGAGAGGCAGCAACTCTCGGTATATCTAATAGCCGACGAAGCGCAACCAGTCTATGTAACGTCACCAAGGCCAATTGGTGAGAAGGGGATGTTCGTGGTATCTGAACTTTTGTTGGCAACAGCCCATGCTGGCTTTAGGGAAGTTCGTGTGAGATGGGGGATGGTACTTGAATGCGAGGCCAAATAGGATATCACTTGCTAGGAAGCCGAAGATTGAGCAAGGTGAATATCATGCACAAGGAGACATAGCAGAGATGACCAAAAGGAACATCCCGTGCGGACCGTGTCAGAGATGGCGGCATTCGAGACCGAGGATGGAAGGGGACGCCACAAGGGATAATGAGGGTGAGAGCGATAGGTGGTAGATGCCGGGTGTTCGGTCGGGATCGGTCCGTGGTAGGATGCATATGGCATGGATTGGAAGGGATCAGGAATGGGGTGTGATGTCGCGTGCAGGGTATTTTGGTTATCCGAAAGGCTGGGACGGGAGGGGGAGGGTCCCGGTGCCTGAATAGCCATATGCCATCTGGGCATTCACCTCACATGCAACTTGCTCTATCCCTCCTCCCTCGTTGAATCTATACCACCATCCCCTCATCAGCATCATGCCGTCACCCGACCAACTGGAATTCGCTCCCCCTCACCAGTCCGCCTCCTCCTTCGCATCCTCATCCCGAGCACCTCAATCTCTTCCTCCTACTTACATTCCTCCCCATTCGCTCTCTTTCCATGACTTGGATGTCATATCCCTACCCTCGTCCCGTACCCGTTCTTCCCTCCAGTCCCGTAAATCCCACTCAATCTCAATCTCATCCAGACCAAGCTACGACGACTCGGACCACTACGTTCACGATCATCTCAACGACCCAAACTACACCTACCGAGGCAGCGTAGCCGACCTCCACCAGGACACCTCTCATGTGCGCTGGACTAGTGCCAATCCCTCTGACGACATCCCCTTAGACGATAAGAGCTCCCTCGACCACCATCTCCCCCCACTTTCAGACCAAGACTTCGAAGAGTGCGACAGCTATATTCCACACACGTATCTTTCCACTGAAGCTGACGCTTGGTCATTCTAGCTGTTACTGGGAGGACGACTCTCCCTATCCAGAGGTCCGCGCTGCCGTCGCCAACACCGACGACCCGACTATGCCTACCAATACCTTGTACGTCCTCGCCCACCATCCCCTGGTCCTCATCTGACCGTCACATTCCCCTCTCCTAGTCGTATGTGGTTTCTTGGAATTATCTTCTGCATATTCATCGCCGGCATGAACCAGTTCTTCTCCTTGAGGTGTAAGCTCATTCCTTTCCCCACACTCTTCCGATAGTCTAACCCCTTGAGGGTCTTAGATCCCTCCATTACTATCACCGCCCTGGTAGCTCAGCTCATCGCCCTACCACTCGGAAAATTCCTCCAACATGTCTTACCCACCCGTACATTTACTACCTTTGGTTATACTTGGTCGCTCAACCCGGGCCCATGGAACATCAAGGAGCACACTTTGGTTACCGTCATGGCGAACGTCGTATCAGGTGGAGCCTATGCGACAGATATCATCGCCTCTCAGAGGACGTTCTATAACCAGCACTGGGGTGTCACCTACCAGCTCTGTCTTGTCATCTCATCCCAACTTATCGGGTTCTCCCTCGGTGAGCTGTCCTTGCAGAATTCCGATATCCCCGCCTATGAATTGACTATTTCGAATACTCAGCTGGGATCTGCCGAAGATTCCTCGTCTGGCCAGCTGCGATGATCTGGCCAGCCACTTTGGTCAACGCTGCCCTTTTCAACACTCTGCATTCCATGTACTTCGACGATCAGGTCGAACAGGCGCATATCGAGGAGGATCTACAGGTGCAGATGACCGGGTCGCATGCCCAATCATCTACCACCGCAATCTCGGACAATTTCGGTATCAAGGACCGAAAGATGACATGGTCTTCTTTGGTTCCTCGCTTCATCTCCTCACCCTCCGCAGTCAGGCGAGAGAAGAGCATCTCTCGTTCTCGCGTGAGCTTCTTCGTCAAAGCCTTCCTCATAGGGACGGTTTGGGAGTTCTTCCCTTCATATCTCTTCACCGCTGTCTCCCAGTTCACGCCTTTATGTTGGATATTCACCACCCCCTCCAACGTCATTACCGCACAGGGTTCTTCATCTTCGATCACTCCTTCTGGTACCGCCACGTCCACCGCTATCCCAGCGAATATCAACACCAACATGCTTTTCCACCGCGCAGACAACCCGACAACCAGCAGGGCTTCCGGGAATCCGACTACTCCCCGGAGGAACATCATCATCAACCAGCTCTTCGGTTACTCGTCTGGTCTTGGTATGGGGTTCATCACCTTTGACTGGGCCCTGATCGCCTACAATGGCAGTCCGCTCGTTACACCCTGGTGGGCCGAGCTCAATGTCTTTGTCACATTGGTCTTGGTCTTTTGGATCATCGCGCCGATCACGTATTGTGAGTGATGCTATCATTAGTTCACTCACGTGGATGGCGGAACGCGTTACTGATTTTTTTTTCCTCGTGAAGACAAGAACGTGTTCTATTCACACTATCTACCCATGAGCTCTTCGGTCTCTTACGATAACCTCGGTCAGGCGTACAACGCCAGTAGAGTGGTCATTGACGGCATCTTTCAACCCGATCTTTGTGAGTGAGTCTCCAAACTCGGACATCCCTGGACTTGCGAACGTTACGATTGATGCCTCGTCATCTTGATTTCTCTTGGGATAGACAAGGCCTATTCGCCGCTGTACATGCCGTACGTTCCTCGACGCGTTATCCTCACCCGATGATACTCATTCGATCCTGCTTCTGCTACCAGTGTCACGTTCGCCATCTCGTATGGTATGATTATCCATGATCGCCTGCACATTACGAAGATCTAACTAGCTCATTCGAAACCTGTATGATAGGCCTGTCCTTTGGCACCCTTACAGCAACCATGGTCCACACCTGGCGTGAGTTGAGCGTTGAGCGTGGTGTCCTCCTTTGCTCACTGGTACTTATTCTTGTGCGATATAGTGTGGTATCGTCAGGACATTCGGCGCCAGTTTAGCGCGTCCCTCAAAGACGCGTCGCAACAGGACATCCACGCCAGACTCATGCTCGCATACCCAGAGGGTATGTGCATCACATTTGCTTTGTGACCATCAGAACTCATGTCGTTCGGAATTGTAGTTCCTCAGTGGTGGTACGCCGCAGTTGGCTTGGCGGCTTTCGTCCTGGGAACGATCACTATTGAAGTATGGGATACTAAGGTGACGTCGCTCCTATCCGGCATCGCCGCTTAATACTCTCTGAATGCTGTTCGACTGAATGTATCTCCCTTTCGTAGCTTCCATTCTGGGCGTATCTAGTCTCGATTGGCATTGCCTTGGTTTACCTGGTCCCCATAGGTATGATTCAGGCTATAACTAATATGCAGGTTGGATTGAAGTGAGTGTCTTTGCGTATCTTATTTGGTCCGGGGGTCTAACCTTTTTTGTGCTTCATCCATCCAGTGTCATTACCGAGCTCATCGTTGGGTATGCCTTGCCTGGTCGACCGGTTGCGATGATGGTGTTTAAGACGTTTGGATACATCACCATGACCCAAGCCTTGTCGTTTGTCAGTGATCTGAGTGCGTGTGAATGGCTCGATACACCCATGTATCCACTGTTCTAACCCTCCACACTCTTTTCTTTCCTGACGTGTATGTAGAACTGGGCCATTACATGAGTGCGTACCTACTCGACCGCGGTCTTACGTTTGTTGTCGCATCCACTGAGCTAACCAACATTCACAGAGATTCCACCTCGTATGATGTTCTGGACGCAAACGGTTGCCGCCCTGATCGCTTGCTTCGTTGTAGTCGGTGTGCAGGATTGGATGTTTGGAAACATTCCGGGACTTTGTCATGATGACCAGCGAGGTCCGTGCTCCGCTCCACGATGAGATACAATATGCAGAGAGGAAGCAAAGAACAACTTATCTTGTTCATCTTATTTTAAAGACAAGTTTATTTGCCCAGAAGTGCGGGTATTCTCAACTGCCTCCTTGATATGGGGTGGCATCGGTCCGGCGAGAGCGTTCAATCATGGAAGCCTGTACTATCCGACGTTATAGTAAGTCTTCCTTACTATCAGTCAAGTAGAAGTCTTCCCGAGTTCATCATGATTTCCTTTACGCTTTCGCTCAGCTTCTTCATCATTGGGGCTATCCTCCCTATTCCATTCTATTTCCTAGCTAAAGCCTCCCCCAGGAGCTGGTACAAGTTCGTCAATATCCCTGTAGCTTTTACGGGTATCGGGAATCTTCCACCATCAACCGGTATCAAGTGCGTAACCGCTCTTCCTAATCCTTCACGCTTTACTGACTCAATCCCTTCCATGTAGCTACTCGTCTTGGGCTCTCGTTGGGTTTGTCTTTCAGTACTGGATCCGCCGACGTCATTTCGTGTGGTGGTCTAGATATAACTACATCTTCTCGGCTGCCCTTGACGCTGGCGTGGCTGTTGGCACTATTCTGGTCTTCTTTTCCCTCGCGTTCCCTGGACATGGTGGCATCATCATTGACTGGTGGGGTAACAACGTCAACGACAACACCCCTGACACGCTCGGCACACCTCTCAAGGTCATGCCACCTGGAGAGATATTCGGTCTGCAGGAGGTGAGTTCGGAGCCAACTGGTGTTACAGAGTGTGGGTTGCTAATACATGGTCGCAATATAGTGGAGCTAATATCTGCTCTACCAATGGCTTTATCGTGGCGTCCCCTAGCTGTGTTCTCCCCTGTCCTGATAGATTCTACTGCTTATTACTTCCGTGACCCTTGACATTTGACTTTCCGGCGCTCTGAATAGAATGTAACCTGTATTTAGTTATGTACATCGAACCCGACTGGGGCTGTTTCGTGGTGATTGGAAATGCGTACGAACTGCAGACGGTCGCCGTTTCGTTTCCAGTGGTTGCCTTCTTTTCCTTTCGCGTGTGAAGTATGGTGAAATGTGGTTGGGCACCGGCGCAAAATTAACGAGAAGTAGAGTGATTTTCGCCGCTTCCCAGCCTTACACCACCTATCTAATAAGTTTGAGGTGTATCACCCCCAACCATCTCTCTCTTCTTGAAAACTCGACTGTAATCAACGAGGAGGTCTAACGCTCGACCTCTATTGGCGTACGCTTTTCATAACATGATGAATCATTGCGAGGTCGATGAGAATGATAGAAATCAAATGTCAGATATCACTGACGTGTAGGTACAATAACTTGACTGATTGGCTACCAACTAACGACGTCTTATTCAAAAATATTAGTGAACTAGAAGTCCTCGAAAGCCAGTCCGGTCACGATCTCCTGGAAGAGCCCGTGGATAGCCATGGGTACGTCTCGCTTTTAAATGCAAAGCGGTTACATCATCTCATCATAGATGTAGGATCACCGATTTGACGCCCGATGCGCCAGACGACCACGGTGTCTTGCTTGCACCCGATATAGAACCGAAGGAGTCAGTATATTTAATATGTACAATGCCAACACCGAGGTCTGAACCCACTCCTTTTATAGCATGACATCCGAGCCTGGACGTGCTGCGACGAGGGTAGTCACACCTGCTGTGCCATACCCAGGATATCGAACAGGCCACTCAATCGATCTGATGTCGCTTGATGGTGGCACCTCGCTTCCAGGTGATCCTCGAGACTTCAAAGTCCTCTCAATCGGTTGTTGGATGGAAGACGGCTTCTTCGCGGAGCAGTTGCCATGGCACTACCTCGTCTTTGCCTGCGAATCCCAGAGTGAAACTCATGTAGGAGAGCTATTTGTGCGGGTTGGACTCATTGGGTGGAATGTCTCAGATAGGATGCCCAGACTACGCGTGGACGTGGCCGGGTCATCGGCGGCTCTGAAAAGTGGTCGCACTCAACTCCTAGCTGACTTCCTACTGGAGTCCCACATGACGGACCAATCCGATCTCAACCTTCGATTGGTAGGAGAGCTGCTTCATACACCCTTCTCGAGGTGGAACCCTCCGAATGATCGGCGGTTTGTCAAGATCTACTACGGACGCATGAGAGACTTGTACCGCCTGCCCTTGAACACCCTCGATACCGCTGTCGATACTATACATACAAGTTCTTGGGATAATCTACTACGCCAAGAGGACGGTAGTACTCTCCCAGGCGATCTACACGAATACAAGATCTCTCGCCTCAGCGTTTGGTGTCAGCCACCTACCACTTGGACATCTCTCCGAGAGTATCTTCTCATAGATGCATATGCTCCCGCTGAGTTCACGTCGTCGAAGATCTACCTACGAGTCGGGCAGTCGAGATGGGGTAGGTCACCGATCAAGCCAGCACCCATCGTCCACCTCAGCCAGTCGGAACGCTCCCTTACAACGAACCTGGATCTCGTTTCCACGCTTCCCATCTCCGGAAACGACGAAGGCCGAGCTATACTCAGTCTCAAACTTCTGCAGGATACAATGTGGGCCGTGTATCACGAGGCTCCCGCGGTCGCACTACTGCTTCCGCACTGGCGGTTTGCTTACGGTTGCTATGCACACGTGTGGCGTTTACTACGATTTGGACGACTTCGTGCAGCACCATTCACATCTCAGCCTCCGTCTCCGGGAGTTCGACAGGATCTTCTCTCTCGTACCGGCGGTAACACTATACCGGGAGATCCAGCCAACGCCAAGATCATCCGGGTATCGTACTGGGAGCAACGTGGCTTCATGAAGCCTAGCTACGTCATTGTCGAGTCGGAGGCAGAAGTAAATGGCCAGTCGACGAGGCTATACTTGCGTGTTCAGGAAGAGGAGGCGGTTGGGTGGCTAGGGAGGATGGACATGACCGTCAGTGTCGCCACCTCGGAGGACGTCCTGACGCAAAACTCGAAAAGGGTCGCGGATATTATCATCAACCAGCGACCTGGCCTGAACTTCCTCAACCTTCGCGTACTTGGAAACGTTATGAATGGCGTCTGTGACGGTCATACCGGCGTATTATCAAGGGTCTTTGCACGTCGGCAGCTTGCTAGCATCTGCTTTCATCACCTAATGGCTCGCCAGCTAACCGGTCGAGATGACTCAGTCGTGGAATCACCAAGCACACCAATTGGTGGACGCATCGGCCGCTTGGAGGATCTCTTATCAACAGACGGAGGGATTTCCCTTCCCGCAGATCCAAGAAGAATCAAGCTGTTAAGCGTTACTTGGTACAAGAAGTACGGAATATCCAACTGGAGACACGAGTATCTTGTGTTCGGCTGCGGATATTCGAGTGACATGGGTGGGCGGAAGCTCTACGTCCGTGTGGAACGGAGTAAAGATGCGTGGACAACAACAACACCAGAACCATGGATTCTGGTCGCCGACTCTATAGACACAATCACCTCAAAATCATACGCTATCGCCGCTTTCTTCATGGACAATGAGACGACGCAGAACCCCGAAGTCAATCTGAAGCTTGTAGGCGAGCTGTTGCGTATTGTCAATGATGTGGCGCCCCGGTACGTCTTACCAACTTTCAACTGTTGGTGGTTCACGGGCACGTGTTTCGAATCAGTCCTACGCCGTATGGGCCCGGAGCGCATCTCTCGAATGTTCCTATATGTGTCCAACGCTCGTTCAACACTGCAACTTACTGGTCAGACTCAGGTTCTGTCGTACACAGATCTCTTGTCATGGCTTAGAAGATTGAGTCCGGTGAATGCAGGGGGTTACTTTCTCCTACTGCCGATATTTGGAACGTTGGGATTGCTGATCCCGGCTTTTAAAGACAGTCATGATCTACACAGTGGGCTGCTTATTGGGGTGCTTATTCTTGACATTGTATTTGTGACAGTTGCATTGTGGATGCTTGTGTACATTTTGTCGGTCCCTTGGGCTTCCAGACAGGTAGTCAAGTTTTTCAATGAGTCTGGAGTTGACAGGGACATATCATTCACATTGCAGTTCTCATCTGGTCGGGTGCTAGACATTTCTATGATGTTGCTTACTACTATACTTCAATCTGTGCTTTCTTTCCTTGTTTTGAGTCTGGCACATTAGTATAGTGTAGATAGTGTATGGAGCATAGCTAGTGATTTACAATGGCTGGTTCAGCTTGATACTGGCCTGTCAGTTTCTGTACCTGAACCATTGTCAATGGCCTAGTGTAATGACCTCTGTTGAAACACAAGGATAGAGTCTGTTGAGACAGTGGAAAGAGGGACTCATGGATTTGCAAGTTGTGACAAGGGCAAGAGTTAGAGTCAGGAGATATTATTCAGGGATTAGCAGGCAGGGGACAAAAGTTCTTATCATAACCACTGTTGAGACAGACATTGCTAAGTCCCTATTGAACTCTACATTCGTAAAGTCAGCTCTCTTGAGATGACTTCAGGCCCCCCCGAAGTCGGCGTCGAGGACCTCACAGTGGTGAGGGGGTGAAACCATA
>WSTV01000213.1:0-21909 GCA_019632285.1 Tulasnella sp. 332
CCAGCAACGCTCGCCTGAGGGTGGCCATGAATTTCGCCTTGAATCATTGTGGTAGACTGCACCCTCCAGGCTTCGCTCAGTGGTACTGGTCAAATGGCACTCCACCCGAGTCCTTTTATTTTCCCCTACCCAGAACCTGTCATGATCAAGGTAAACGTATACTATATAATATAACCTCTGAAAGGAAGAAATTGTAGTTTACCCATCGATCATGGCGAAATCTGCGCATCTCCGTGGGATCCCGAGCCGTTTTACTGCGTGGTCCCGTCATTCTCGCGAAGTCTTCCCATCACGCTCTTCGCTTCATTCAGAATAATGCCCGCTCCTGCACTCCTGCACCACAATTTTTACTTCTCCCCAAACGGTTCTCCCGACGTGGCGACATGTCTTCTCATTGACAGATCCAGGTGATCCACGCCAATAGTGCACGTTGGACCGAAGTGCTTCCCAAATCACCCGCATGCCTCCCGTCCCCGAAAAGTCCAACCCAGCGTTCTGCGGCCGTCTCGCCGCAGCGATGGAACATATAATTAGTGCTGGCAGAGATAGGGCATATGGAAGATGAAACGCCACAGTATGAGATGTGAGATAAAATGCTCCAGCGTTTCAGATGAAAAGGAACTTCCCATATACTGACTCGCCTGCGATCCCCCCCCCCTCCCTCCTCTTTCCCTCATTTTTCCAGCTAGTTTCTCCCCCCTCATCTTCCTTTCATCCGGCCTCGGAAACGCGACAATCATCTGAGATTTTTTTGCTTCTTGGCTGATCCTTTACACACATCTTTCACACCTATCCATCATCTCGCCTGCGGTAATTCTTCAAAAAAAATCTGTTTTCGATCTTATTCATATATACTTGACCTGTCATCTCGAGTTCATCTCTTCCGGATCCCCTCCCCCGGCCCACCTACCTTTGCCGTTCTCGCCAAACAAATCCCCCCCCCCCCGCTGTTCGTGTCCCGACCTCACCTTGACCAAACGGCCCGCGGCCTTCTCACACTTGACACCATTCAATTACCCATCAACGAAGAAACAATAACCCCCCTCCCCTCCCCCCCTCTCTCTTCGAGTTCAACATTTCTACTCCTGCTAGATATATCCATCGAGAAGGTTTTTGGCAGATATCGAAAAGAGAGGGAAAGAAAATGCCCGCTCGTCTCGCACGCATGAATACCGGATCGGCTTCGGACCTCTCCTCTGGCCCTTCTTCATACACCCGACATCCTCCTGTCCCTCCACGTCGACAACAAACCTCCAACGAATACTCCCGGGACAGCGACCATTACGCATTTCAGTCCTCCCAAGTTTCTCCTTTATCCTCACCATCGATGCATTCCACCCGATCTTGGGTGTCAAAGCTCGTCAACCCGAACCCAAACCCAAACCCAAACCCAAACCTTTCATCCGCATCATCCACTTCGTCTTCCTCTCAGACACGTCGCGACAGCACCGGTAGAAGACGCGAATCGAACAACTACCCTTCTCCGAAACCCACACCTTTATACGCCATCCCTCAACCGCCCTCGTCCGATTCACCCTTACAGGGTCTTCACGTCGACATTGGACGGGATCGGTATGAGTACCGAGTGTCGCACGTCCGGGATCCCTATAGCGGCAAGACCCGTCCACAGATGCACATTCGGATGCCTTCGATGGGGGATAGCGTGCAGGACGTGTTGAGGAAGATGTCGCCAACGTCACCGACCATGGTCAGAGGAGGAAGTGGGTCTGGCAGGCAATATGCGCCACCGCCATCATCATCATCATCAACATCATCAGCATCATCGCCGCAGCGTCATCATCATCCACTCACGCACGCACCGAGCATGCCTGATCTACCGGAGGAGAGAGGTAAAGACGGTGACGGAGGTGGGAACGGCGGTGACAACCGACCGGGACATTCCAATCGACCGTCCTTCGCTTCGACCTCGTCCATCCGATCGAAGGGATCCATCGGTGGATCCTCCACGAACACGGCACGTTCACCTCCAAGCACGACCGGGACGTACACGACGTTGAGGTCTCGGTCTCCCATCACGCCACCGTCGCATTCCCCCATCGACGATCGCTACGCCACGGATGGGTACGGCGACGAACATGAGGATGAGACGACCCCCATCCCTCACGGCGCCAGACCACCTGTATCTCGAAACGGATCGAAGATGCGGCGGATGTCGTTCGAACTCCCTCCCGTACCTCAGAGAACAGCACCTTCCCCACCTAGGTCCACCACCACCACCACCACGGGCGGATTCATGAGCACGCGCAGTCCCAGGCCGGAGTTCATGGCCAGCTTGAGAGACCCTTCGAGGAGGGAGAACAGCATCACGAGGCAGAGCGTCATCTATCCACCCAAGATCGTCACCGATGATGTTGCGATCAGGAACGCGAACGCGAACGCCAAAGAGGTCGAGAGTCCGATCAATCTTTCGGCGATCGGAGACTTTCTGGACGACATGGAGGCGGAAATTCGTCCGGCCGAGAAGACGGAGAGGGAGAAGGCGCATGGTGGCGTGCGGAAGCAGGAGTCCTCGACTTCTCTCCGTCAGAATGCAGCGTCGAAGAAACGTGAGGAGGAATCGAGGTTGAAGGATCTCGAGCTGGAGTGGGAGCGAGAAGAGAGGCAGAGGCAACGCTCCATAGAGAGGGAGCGAATGCGCAAGGAGCAGCAACGTGAACGCGAACGCCTGGAAGAGGTGGCGGCCGAGAAGCAATTCCAACGCGAGCGTCAGGAGCGTGAGCGTCTACGAAAGGAACGCGAGGTCGAACGTGAACGCGAGCGAGAGCGTGAGAGGGAGCTTGAGAGACAAGAGGCCGCTGAGAGGGAGAGGCGCAGGAAGGAGCGCGAGGCGATTGCTCAAGCTGAGAGGGAGCGTGATCGGAAGGAACGGGAAGAGTTCGAGAGGGAGAGGCAGCTCGCCAAGGAGAAGCAAGCCGCGAGGGAGAGGGATCGTGAGCTTCAGCTTTTCCGCGAACGAGAGGCAGAGCTCCAGCGGGAGAAGGAGAAAGCGAAGCGTCAACAACGGCCTCCGATGAAGACTTCTACCTCAGCCCAATCCGCTCCCAGCGCTTGGGATCGTTCGTATGTGACCGAAACCGGACGACCCTTGTCTGAGGCGCTCTCAGAGGCGTCCATCGCCTTATCGGCTGCGGCAATGGCTGCAACGTCAACATCTAAGTTCAACATCAAAAACAAGCCCCTGCGAACGCTAGAACTCCCTGGCTCTGGTGATCCTAGTAGGGACGCCAAGTCGGATAGGAGCTCGATCGCCTCCGCCATCTCGGTCATATTCTCCCCGATCGTCCGCTCACCGTCGCGATCCAAAGAGTCCGTATCGCCACATCTCGAATTGCTCCGAGTAGAGACCGTCGAGAAGGAAAAGAAGTCTCGAAAATTGGAAGCGTCGTTGTCCCCGACCCCACCCAAGCCAATTCTACCTCGATCAGCTGACGAGAAGTCATCAAGACTCGCACCGTCCCAGAACACCAACAACGACGCGAGCAACCGCATCTCCTCTGACATCCTACGCGCGATCCAGACCTTCGGCAACGTCTTCGAGGAGGAAGATGAGCACGAGCGGTTGAGAGAGGAGCGAACGCCGTTCTGGTGGATGATGCGCGAGGAGCTCGACCTGGAGGACACGAGCGATGCCGCATTGGGGCTAGATCGCGTCAAGAAGGCGGCGGTCGTCAAGGATCGCAGGATCACAATGTATGGGGGAAGGATATTGAGCGGGAGGGATAGGGAGAACGTCGCCACATTCGCGAGGGTGAGAAAGGCCTCAGACGCGAGCTCGAGGAGCCGAATGAGCGTTCGCTCTTCTTCTACGGGACGGTACGGGGCTGCTCCTCAGACTGGAGCTGGGAATAACAAGCGGCGGTAAATGAAAAGAAAAGTAGTGCCTGTTTTTGGTTTTTTTTTTTTTTGACTTCGTTTTCGAGAGTACGTTTATCTTTTCCAGTCTTTCGTTTCTGCATTCTCCCTTCCCCCAATCCTTTTTCTTTGTTTCATGGTGGTTTCCCCCTTCGATATGCCTTTCGCGGACTCTTTCTTTCGACTTTTTTGAAACATCACTTGCACATATGACTTGTGTACGAACAGACACTCCCTTATAAAACTCTAATCTATGCTCCGCCAAATACTTCAAAACCAGATTGAAGGATACCAGCGACTCTAACGGGTTACCGTTGGGGGCTCGTGCCAGTAATCATTGAAACCCTTCCTATTGCTTCGCTTTGTGCTTCAGCCTCCTGGGTACCTAATATTATTGCGCTCTGGCATCGATTTTGTTTGAGAGAAGATGAAGCGGGATGCGCCTTCGTCGACACCAACCCCACGGCTCCTGTCTCTCGTCTGCCAAGGGCACGGCATCAAGTCCATAGGCCTTTGCATATGAGCCATCGACCAGCTAGCCCGTATCGATATTTGTTTTCGCTGCCAATCCTTGATCGTGACACGCGTTTCAGCTCCTTCCAACCGTTGCGCAGACAAAGCTCTAATGGGGCTCACACTCTACTATCCAAAACAATCCCATTGCTTGCCAACATGCCAACACAGACACAGCCATATCTGTTATATAACAGGTTGTAGCTCTCCTCGCTATCTATGTTCACCGAACCCCTCCCATTCCTTGTCAACGCGACCTTACCTTACCTCTCAAGCCATCTATACAATACTCTTAATTGATCACTCAATCTTTAGACCGGCCCCCATCATCATCAACATTAAAAATGTTCATCAACCTTTTTCTGACAACACTCCTCACGCTTTCGGCAGCCCCGACCTCTTCTGGCAGGATTACTCAGGGACGCCAAAGGCATAACGGCATCAACTCTCGGAGTGTCCATGTCGGCCCCAATGCTACGGTGACAAGCTGGACAATCACGGATCCGACAGTCGCATACGACATGGATGACGGCCCCTCGCTGGCCAAACGAGACAAGAGAAAGCACTGCGAAGGAGAGTGTTCCAAGAAGAGGATGACCAAGATCACGAAAGACAATCAACACCCTGCGAAGAATAAAAGCAATCGCGACGAGCGTGCATTCCAAGGCGGGGAGTCGTCTTCGGGCCACAGACTAATCCAAGTTGAGGACTCCAAGTGCGGTCCGAGCAGAGCTACCTGTGAGTGGATCTCTTCTTCCTAATCGAGAAGTCTGCATTGCTATATGAGACTCATGTCACAACTATTACAAACTCCAGGGCCACCAACCATTGCATCTGGACCCAACGGCCACATCGATTGGATCGATTGCGGCATCTCCGCCACCAACCCCAAGGATGACCACGGCTGGACGCCGCCAACCGTGACTCTCAATGAGCTCGTCTACATGGACCTTGGTACAGCCCTCAGGGACCCCAAAACACCTTTTGGAGCTTGTCGCAAATACCTAGACTCGTTCACGAGGGTCGCTGGGTCGAAAGGGCTGCCAGCGATCCTCTTGGCCAGTTTCGCGATGCAAGAGTCGACGTGCAACCCCAAGGCGACTGGAAAGGGAGGCGAGGTTGGGATGTTCCAATTGGCTCCGGAGAACTGTAAAGGCGTTTCACGGGAAGAATGTTACGAGCAGGTGGGTTTTTGGTCAGCGGGACCATGAGCTTGTCGCCACGCGCCAGGAACTGACGAGAACTGTACTCGCCCTACAGGAGACGAACATGCGTCTGGCAGCTGAATATATTCAAGCTCAGATACATGCAGCTGGAGGAAGCATCCTCTTGATGATAGGCAATTACGTGAGCTTCCTTCGCCCTGATCCTTTACCAAAATAAAGTGCTAATGAGCATGACCTCACTGCGCAGAATGGATGGAATAAGGGCATGACGTACCAAGATGGGACCAAAGCCCGCCATTCCAGTTGCTGTTACTGCCAAAACAACCTCGACTAGTACGATAACCCTCCTCGGCTTCTTACGACAAGACTCTGCTTACCTTTCTCCTCCTCTTTTCCAGCGTTCACCAAGTCGTCAATGGCTGGTTACAAAACACTCAAACAACCTGGTACGGGGAGAACGGGAACAAGCTCAGCAGCCCCGTCAATCTAGGAACGTTCAATAACCTTAACGTTTGCGGCAGAAAGCGGTCCCTCCCGCCTATTGAATCCATGATGATTCCTCGAAATCCAGGTGGATGGCGGTTCTGATGGAGGCTTGTTGAGACCAGCATGACAAGCATCCCTCGACCCGTCCAGACATTCTCATTGTTCCTCGGTGCTCTAGGCTCTACTGCCGAGGGACGACTGACCTCGGTGCATCGTATATAGGCTTACCGAGTGCTGTCGGTCTCACGGATGGAACTGATGGTGATACATTCGTTCTCATTTGGGCCATTTTAGTCGCGTAGTCTCTTTCTACCTAGTACAATTCTTCGAACTCTCATGTCTGATTAAATATCGTCATACAAAAGCATTGTTCAGAGAGAGGAGAGATGTTGGTGCCGAGCTAAACTCAATGGAGATAAGGTAGCGTTTGAAGTGGAGCGGTGAGCCAAACACACCCATACAGGGAAAAACACGTGTTGAAGGTGCCGTCGAAGTTCGGACAGCTTTCAACCACCCACCCTCTCTAGGCGATGCTGCGGAACTGATTTGAACGGCCCTGCTACAGGCTGGCACTCGCTCCCTTCACCTTTTCTCTTCATCCATTCACTTCACCGACCCGGACACGCTACTGTATATATCACCCCGACCCACTTACAACCACAACCGAGGAAACAAAGGCTGCCAGTCATGAAACTCCCTGTACTTTCCGAGCTTCTCGTAAATGCCGTGTTTGCATTGTCTGCTCTATTTTCGGAATCGGGGCTTGGGTCCATAGCGACGACGAGACCAACTCCTAGTCAAAGGTCTCGACGACTGGGTCCGGCACGTCGAGCTCATTTGCAGTTCGGGACTAGTCCAGCACCAGACTTCCGGTTCGACAATGCCCTCACAAGGCGGGCTGCTGATCAATCGGTGCTCTCTATGAAGAAGAAGTGCCAGATAAAAGCGGCACCTCCTGGTGGTACAACTCCGACAAACACGACGACGACACCGGGGCTCCAAGGACCTTCTGGTGGTCTGATCACGGTGACTGACGCCAAATGTGGGCCGAATGGGGCGGTCTGTGAGTGAATCTTTTGTGTGCCATGTGCATGTCGTGCGGTGGAAATGCCCTCTGACGTAGAGTTCTACATCTGGATCCTCTGCCACATCAGCCCAGGTGAACGTCGCTGCCGGCCCGAATGGTCACATAAACTGGATCGACTGCGGTATCTCATCCTCCAACAAATCAGATGATACAGGGTGGTCACCTCCCAACGTGCAACTCTCTGAGATGGTCTATATGAACCTTAGCACCGCCTTGAACAGCTCCAGCACGGTGTTCTCCGCCTGTAACGCGTACCTTGCTAATTTCACAAGCGTCGCCGCGGCCAAGGCATGTGTAGAACATGACAGCTTCATAACTACTTGCTATGGCTAATGTCCGTCATCGTCATAAATCATTAGGGCCTGCCGGCCATCATGATGGCGAGCTTTGCGATGCAGGAGAGCGGTTGCGATCCGACCGCTACTGGTGAGGGTGGAGAAGTCGGTATGTTCCAGCTGAGCCCAGACAAGTGCGTGGGTGTTTCGAATTGCTTCGACGCGGTGAGTGCGTCTGGTCACAATTTACTCCCGTCCTTTGCCATGCACAACTCACCAGACCGCCAATTCCCCTTGTTCAGGCCACCAATATGAATATCGCAGCGGACTACATAAAGAGTCAGCTTCAGTCAGTAGACGGTAATGTGTTCATGATGATCGGAAATTACGTACGTTGCCAGATTGTTTGCTATTTCCATTGCTCACACCGCTCGCTTCCAATGCTGATCGACGGGGTCGAATGACTTGCTACTCCTAGAACGGATGGACCCAAGGCATGACATTTGAGGCTGCCACAGCTGACGCTAATTCAACGTGTTGCCATTGCCAAAATAATCTTGATTAGTGAGTCCTTGCAGTGATCGTGGACACTGCCTTTTCCTGACTGTGCACTTGCTCTACTTCAAGTGTGCATCAAGTCGTGAACGGATGGTATCAAAACCTCGACACGACGATGTATGGAGCGGATGGAAAGAAGCTGTCTTCGGCCACGTCGCTTGGAACGTTTAACAACCTAAACGTATGTAGCGCAAACTCCGGTGATGGGGCAATTGGTAGACGATCCCTCGCAATCCCTCGACGGACGCGAAACGGAAAATCATTTGGCTGGAGGTTTTAAAGCGGAATCGTATCAAACTCTCTATGATATTTATACTCCGTGGAATTGTGTTTTCGTAGTCATCGGCGGTCATCGTATCCCTCAAGGTCGAGGATACGAGGGTTGTAATAGTTGTAGAAGACGATCTTGTAGTGCAAATATGACGACCAAAACTCTTTGACGGCGAGGTTGTGCAGTTGTATGAAAAGAAAACCGACGACTGCCCCATGACGAGAGAAGATAGGAAAAGTTCTTTGTACTTGGTGTTGATTGAACTCACCTTGCGTGATGGTAGCTGTTGCACATAAAACGCTGGAACCTCAATGGCTTCTACTGCGATGTTTGTAGTTGGGACCTCATCGAGCCCACCGCCAGCTATTCGGGATACCACAGCTCTTTTCTTCACCTTTCAAATGTATATAGGGAGCTGGCCATGAGCAAGCAGAAAACTCAAAATACATCATAGTGTCGCTAACAGGTATGAGAAGACCAATGCGATTCCCGAGCAAGTAGGGTTTGACCAGTTCTCGTCGGTGGCGCCGAAACCGCCGGCATACCTGTCCACTACTTTGTTCATCACTCATAGCTCGTTAGAGACTCAAAAATGGTGATCTAATTGAGTAGCCATAGGACCCGAAACGCAATTGCATGGCTCGAAGAAACAGACTCATCTAGACGGAGACACCAGCGACACGAAACGCGAACGGGGCACATCGCCTGAAACCATTATCGGTCGTTAAGTCTGTGGAGGTATGTGAAGCCCCTCAGTATGTAATGACCTTACGATCTCTGTTGTCAAGCCATCTCTTGAGAGGGCCACTGCCTCTCCTCTCTTATTCTGTTTCCATCTCCATCTCCATCGCCTCTCCACTTTACTTCCTCCTTTCAATAACTCTGAATCCTTCGACCCACGTATACTTCTCGCCATCTTTCTTCTGAATCAACATCTCAAATTCTTTCCAAGTCTTCTGCTGCGCTCTTACGCTACACACACACTGTATATAAATCACACGACCACATTAGAACCCACCCTCTATTCGAATGCTCTGGTTAATTGTTCTTATTACGGCCCTCTTCGTATGCGAAGGTGCTCTGGCTCTACCTATTGATGACACGCTGCGCCATGTTGCCAAACGACAGCCCACATTGTGAGCTTTCCCTTTTGGCTTACATCTCTGATCAGAGCCGCGATTTAGTCTCAACATATGTGGTTTGGTAGGGACCTTGAAGCGGCCGCCGTTCGTATTCACAACAAGCGGAGCGCCCTCGACATTTTCCGAGGTTCTGTTGCTGTGCCCCAGGCGGTAAAGGATGAGGCGAAAAACATGATGAGAAACCGTGCTACAAAGACGTACCAGCTGATACGCGGACCCGGCCGGTCGACACAAGTTCGAGACTTGGGGCTTGGGGGGAGAGAAGTCGTGCACACACAGAAGGATGCGCATGGTGGGGGATGGACCGTTGTCCATTTCACGTCTTACGGCAAAAAATCTGACTCGATCGAGGTCTCAAGATTCAAGGCCGATGGCACACCGCGTTCGAAAGGGTCGGAGAGGATATTGGATCCTGATCGTAAGGATGATCGTCGTGCTTTCTACCGTTTGAGCAGGTTGCCTCGGGACCAGGGTGAAGTAAAAGGAAAAGAACCAAAGGCGAAATTGAAGAAGGTGGCGAAAGCGATGAGGCTGTTGGCTAAGTCAGAAGCTTCAAGTGCAGAATTGGCAGCGGTGACAGCGGGGGGGTCAGCAATTAGCTTTCGATAAGTCCCAACGGGACTCTCTTTCGGGTGTCGCTTCTCGAGGCTTTTAGGCTTGGACGAAGCTCATTCATACCCTCAAAATGTGTCACAGAGAAGTGGTTCTTACTGTCATTGCTGTTTTCGCTTGCTACGGTGTTCGATTTCGAGTTCTTCTGTCTGACTCTTGATATATCCTCTCCTCTATGTACTAATGATGTGTGGTATCCTACCCCTCACACTGTGATGTGTCACCCTTGCTGCCGTTCTTTTAGTCATTTATCGTCTGCTTCTCGCCCCTCCAATCTCAAAATGGATACCATCTAGAACTTGCGAAGACATGCCCGACACCGCGGGCGGTTGTACATTGGCCCCCTTCTTTCGCTATACGAATATGGAGTTCCTAAACCAGCTCTTTATATAACACGCGCTACTAATTCTACAACGCATGCTCTTATTACTAGCATCCTTCAAGTAAACCATAGCACGGCATCGTCGCGGGCCGTATTGAGAATCGCGTGCCTCCAATCACCCCGTACTGGCCTCTCGCTTCTCACCTTTTCTTTTTGAAAGTCTTGTGATAGTCTAGTAATATTGTAACGGTTGGGTAGGAACCTGTTACTATGATTAAGCGCCGTCTCCAGTGTAAACTTGCCAATTCGCACTTCTAAAACAGAGCCGTCACTCTGTAGGTCCTGCTCATCTTGCTAAGCTTGAGCACAGCATTGCTACGTGAAGGGAAATAATAGTTCTATATATGTCGTGGTAGCGAAAGGAGTAATGTCTCATTCTGTTAAACATGAATATCTCAAGCTGCCCAACTTTACGGAGAGTTTTCGCAACCCCGACAGGCGGGAATCTCCAAGAGTCATCTCTCTTATAGCGTGTAAATGTCAGACCGTGTCCAGAGCTCGCTTAGGTTACCCGTTGCTCAATCCTGGTCCCAACAGACTCACACGTTATCAATGGAGCGTCCAAGGCTCGAGGACATTACGGGCAACACTATGCAGCCTAGGGCTACAACTGCACCGCACCACTCGCTAAGTCTACCGGAGTGCTAGATGTAATGTAGCGCATGGGCTCGCTAGGGACTCTGAGCGGCTGGCAATGTGAAACGGGGGGTTTGGCTCTGCTAAGCGAAACTTGGTCACCTTTGGGTGACGAGACCATCGCCTGGCCCATTCGGCACCAACATTAGTCCCTTATGCCTTCTTTACCTACACAGCGACCTCTTTGGCTATAAAGCGCTGACCCTAATTCCAATTTCCTTGTATTACCTTACAACCAAGTTCCGAGTCACTCAGCCCAACTTCATCACTTCCCTTAAATCCAAATCATGGTTTCCCTTTCCACTGTCTTTCTCGCATTCACAGTCGCATGTACCTCTCTGGTCCAGGCCATACCCGCCCCTGTAAGCAAAAGAATAATATAGATCTATGCTGTACATGTAAACTCGTATATGGGCATCTGAAGATGGAATCTCTCCCAATGTTATTAGATGCCGAAAAGTATTCATGTGGTTCCTAATGAAGTCAGTGAACATATTTCAAGGGCTCAAGGTCACCTCATCTCAACACATCTTGAATCTTTGCAGACTTGGCTTCAGAGCAAGAAGGGCTGCGGTTACAAACATCAGTTCACGAACTGGATCATTCCTTCACGGGCCTGGCATTCAACGAATCCTGTGATCAAATCTAAGGTTGCTTGGAACAGATGCTGCACCGTGGTGGATCGCCAACCAGACGCGGAGCCCGACGTTGATTGCCAACTGAAGTATGGCCATCAGGCGGAATAGGTTCGCGGGATTGCTCAATGGACCAGGAGAAGGATGTACTAGCTTGCGGCTTTCGTGATCGATGCCGCTTCTTTCTCCACATAATATATCTGATACCCATAATTCTGAGCCTGTTTATGTTTCTGTGGGAGTGACTCCGCCGGCCGCCTTGTGGATTTGTATTACACATTGATTATCTAAGAGCCTGAGTGCGTAGTCCAGACGAAAGCTACTAGGTGACCTTCGCACGGGACAAGATTGAAACTGGTAAATAGAGTCACAGCTAGCACACACAGCAGAGATATCAAAAGACCAGCCCGGATTACGGAATGGCGTGGACGGAACGTGGATGTTTCGAAGATGGCCGGGTCAATACCAAGGTCTCACGGGCACACCCCGATGCACCCTTAACTCCGTGGACTGCTTTCAGTCCCCCCAAGATCGAGTCTCGGGGCCTTTTTCTGTCATGCATTGTTGTGAATATACGTGCCTCAACGTCACGACTTGGGTTTCTCGGAGGAGCTTAGAGATCGCCCTAGGCACAGGCTCAACTGCGGTCTTGAAGAATCTGACGGACACCTTGCCAAGAGGGACTTTCCAAGACCAATTGCAGATACATTTGGAAGCTTATATTCGCATATTCAAATTACGCTTTTGATTGGAACAGATCTCTAGTACGATGTCGCACTGGACGTGCCAAGACAGTCTAATTGAACAATGATCAGGACTTCCCCGCCATGTCTGATTTGCAAGGCATATACGGCGGCAATGCACCTCCATGACCACGCCGAGACGAGATGGAATGACGAGGCGCACAGACGGCGGCCTTCGGCGACGTGTCTGATGCCTTCGCTCATAAGACGGCCTGAGGCCGAAGCCAACTGATCCCGCAAATCCAGGCGATTGTCAGGCCAGGACGGCTCCCACACTATACAAGACACCTTCCAGAAAGGGCATTTAACGCACCGCGAGAGACCCTCACTTCCTTGGAAATAGTGCAGGATGTTCGCCCACGGCACGGCTTGAAGTGCAGCTGATCCTATGTGATCAAAAGACATTTCTCCATATTTTGTATTCTCAATATTTGGAAGTCAGTGGCCACGGGAGTTAGAATCGCGGCTTGAATAACCCGCCTCCTCCGCAAGATGTTAGAGCCGATTAAACTTCGAAACAGAGACATGATTTTGTTCAGTCGCAGATATAAGTCAGGTGGGCCTGATTGCGAGGGAAATAAGCGTTAAAACCCGATGCGTTGGGGTGATTTTGACAACTTGTGCGCCAGATCTAACAGTGCGGCGCACATCTGGTCTTTTGATGTCCCACGTAGCGAGTAGATGAGAAGAAGAGACCGGAGTCGAATGACGCTCCGTGGTCGAGCAAACCAAACAGGGCGTGGAAGACAGGTACCGCCAGTGTGCAGGTAAAAATTCTCGGCCGCGGCCGAAATCGCTGTCAACAGTCCATTGCATAACACTGGCCACGGGTGCGATGTGCTTCAGGACAGACTTTAGGCATGGTGATAATTCCGGGTTCCTGGCGGTGGAGGTAGATCAGAAGAGACCTCCGACTTCGCAGACGAGATAGGGTTTCAGTTGATGGTTTGAAGTTGTCGCACACACCCGAGTCCCGACTTGATGCTGCGTTTGATGTCAGCAAGACGCGCACCGCACTGAGGGGAGGCACCGAGGCCTTTATTTTTCTTTTTTAAATATCGACACTGTCAGGATTGGGCGTTGGATACTGGTTGGACCATCTTACCTCTGTTCTCTCATTATTTCGTTCACTCATTCCCCCCATACTCATTCCCTCTGTCACTTGCACCTCTCAGCCTTACACTCTTCATCTCGCCTGTCCCCGAAACATCTACCCGGCTCGATCCTGGGTCGTCCTTGAACACGCGCCTACGTCAAGTGTCCTATCAGCGTCGTGACCAAGGATTTGCAGGTGAGTAGCGGTAGCTAGCGCTGAAGCGAGACCCGCTCACGAGGAGAGGAACGTTTTCTGTGACTGTTCCGTTGTCTTTCGTAGTCTTAAGCGAGTAATTCGCCTTGCTTGTTCCACACGAAAAGGGAGCTCGTCTTTAGGGTATCAAGAAAGCAGTCCAACAACGCTCACTGGTAGTTTGACGATTTGAAGCTGTCATCAGTATCGTTGAGGTCAGATATCATTACTCAGACTCGGTCAGCTGGACAGTAGAAACTTACCATCTTGTTTCATTCGTCCCGTTCAACCGTTTCATGAATCAAATCAAAATCGGGCGGTCCCTGTATCCATGTGTCCATATGCGCTGGGGTGGCTGATCGCCTATTGTGGATCGTTGTCCAGGCCCAGCAGCAGGTGGTCATCGCTTAAAAGCGTTTGTGCGCCTTGGGGACCACACAAGTCCCTTGTATCAAGATGTACAGCATGTATCCGGACGAAACTCGGTCGCGGTTATCCTTGCGTGAACAGGAATTGTATGAGACGGTGCGACGCGCCATCACATAACATCATGAAACACTCCGAGTCTGACCTGTTGTTGTTGAGACAGCTCCGTTCGCAGTCTGTAACTAGCGGGAAGGACGGGTGAGTACAAGATGGGGTGGACTGCTAGTGGGGAGGGGGTTCGTTGTCCACCTTTTCTGCCCTCTTTATCCCACTATTTTCCGCCCGGAGTTTGACACTCTTACTAGCGGGCTTTGATCTAATCTACCAATTTGCTCTCCCCACCCATCCATCCCTACCCTCTCGTTTAATAGTTCCTGCTCCTACGACGTACACTATCACGGCGCTATGTCCTCCAATCCCCTCTACAATCAACACTTGCATCAGCAGATGAACCCTGTCTCTATCGCCCCTCACCCAGACCACCAGCGCTTCCAGGCCACACACCAGCACACTCTTCAAAACCCTCAGCAACAGCACATATCACGCAAGCGTCCAAAATATTCCCGTTCAAAGCTCGGATGTCTCTCGTGCAGAGTCAGGAAGGTCAAGGTTAGTCAGTGTTGAGTGGGGATTTGACATGGTCTCGGGGCTCACCTCGGTCGACATTGCAATTTCACTTTAAAGTGTGACGAGACGCGACCTATCTGCACTCGCTGCTCTCACTCACAGAGAGAGTGCACCTGGCCGCCTGACGTCCCTCGGCCGAAGAAGGGAGGCTCGTCGTCTGCGTCCGAGTCTCGCCCTGACACATCGTCGGGAGATAACCATAATTCCGGCTCAGACGACGCCGAGGATGTATCCGATTCGGGTGCGGGTCCAGGCGCTATCCGTACTTCTTCAAATACCCATGGGAGACTGTCGGGGCACTCGCGCCATCCCGGTATGGGCAGGCGCGATCCAGGCATGACCTCCACCGACGATGGTTCACGTGACCAGAATCCCTTCGCCTTCAACGTCTCTCAGCTCGGCGCTCAGTCTGGCAGAATGGGTAGGACTGGCAGCACCAGCGGCCACCACCACCGATCCTACTCTTCGTCCTCCACCGCGTCCAGCTCGTCCTTATCCTCCCTTCCCTACCCTCTCGTTCCCACGTCACATGCCCTACAACGCATCTCTACCGCTGTGCCAGGGCTCTCCATCTCTCCAACACACACTCCTGCCTCGGCGTTCTCAGCCCCACCCTCCGCCATCCCCTCCCAATACGGACAGTCGCCAACTAACTTTTGGCCGGAAAGCGACCCCAGCTCCCGACCCAGCACCAGTTCTTCGTCGCTCGCGGCAGGCCTAAGCGGGATGGATCTCAACTCGTTTGGTTTCCCGGCGACAGCCTCACCACTAGACCACTTCACCTTCTCGCCGTCGTTCGAAGTTCCATCCAGCTTCAGCCAGAGCTTCGACATGATGAACTACGGCGGGTCTTTCGATCAGAACATACCTATCTCCTTCGATCCGTCGTCGACGATACCCGAGTTCGACCCATCGTCCTCCTTCATCGCTCAGCTGAGAGGTATGGAAGCGACTGGGCGAGGCAGCAACTATGCGGCCTCCCTGTCCAACCCGTCGACCTCCGACTCGTCGTCTGCCAGTTCGCCCAACACAGGGATGGATGGGTCAGAGGTCTACAACCCTGGGTTACTAGGAGTTCCTGGGGCGATGGAGTTTGATCCTGGCCGATACGGAGAGTTCGGCGGTGGCGGGACGGAAGGAGCGTGTGCTCAGCTAACAAATAAGTCTATGTCGGGTTTTCGCCAAGCCCAAACCCCAATGGCGGCGTCGGGGTTTGGGCTCACTCTATCAACGCCTCAGGAGGATCAACCTTTGCCGATGGTGCCTGGCAACGACAGCAGCAACAACTTGGCGCGCAACTCATCCGACCTGTCAGCGCTCCAATCTCGCCCACAGCTAACTTCTTTGGAGATGGGTCTTGGCGATCCGACTACTTCGGAGGTCAGCCGCCACAGCAGCAACAACAGCAACCCGGCGATGTACCGTTATCCGTCGGCGGCGGCCACCTCTCCGTTCCAGACTCAGCAGCAAGGCATCACTTCCCCGGACATGACGATGGCGAGCTTAGCAAGTACGGGGTTTGGTTCAACATTGGCAAGAATACACCAACCACACCATCCTTCCGAAACGTCAGAAGTCACAGCGGCGACAATGGGTCTGGGTTCGCAAGTTTCAGCGTCGCTCCTTCAGATGGGCATGGGGGTCCTGCTCTCCCAGGAGGCAGGAGCCGGAGTGGAACCCTCCTTCACTCAAGAAGCCAGAGCTGGAGCGCTGGAGTCGGAGGAGCATGCTTCTTCCCTGTCCCCGACGGAGATGAGGGAGACGATGAGGGGGGAGATTGGAATGGAGGAGCTGGAGGGGTTAGGATTGGGCCTGTTCCAATCAGCAGAGGATTCGCACTCGGACGAGGCCGCACGGGAACTGTCACCATTCGACAATCATTTGGTCCGCCAACACCAAACGCAGCGGTACCTTCGGATACGACAAGACGGCCAAGCATCCCCACAGTCCCTTCCATCCCAACGCTGGTCGCGCCCAACTCTGAGGATAGCGCAGCACGGCCGATCGAGGAGTGATACCGTCACGCCAACGAACATCCGTCGGAACTCGTCAGATGCTTTCAGTCTACCCAAGTGGAACAATCAGGACCTTGCTGGATTTGGTCTAATGAAGGAGGAATTTCAAGTTGACCATGATGCTATGAATCGTGTGACCGTGAATGCGGGTCAGTGGGGGACATTGTCGCCAACCACACGGTTGATGCTGGAAAATCCGGACCCGCTGGAGCCTTTCTTCAACACCGTACAGGAGAGGAACCTGGTGCGTTCCGAGTCATTAGTTGTAGTGCCGCCCCTATAATAATACTTTCGTTTTCGTTTGAAATCTTCGTGTACCAACTATAATCCTGCCCCGGCAATAATCACATTCGTTCAAATAACACGAAACACGAAACACGAACTTGCAACCCGGCTACCTACAATCGGGATGGAATTCAATCGCCGGTCTCGTTTACCTTACCCCCCTCCTTTCGAAACGTGTATGATGCGGTCGGTTGTCATGCCGTTAATTAGATCCGACACTACTGCCATACGTCCACTCAGCTAATGATGGCACTGCCTTCGTCATTGAATCCCATTCTAAGCATCCACTTGCCGATCATCTTATCATTTCCGGAGACCGCCACGTCTTCATCCGCCATCGCCAGGGGAACAGTAACCTCATCGGATCTAGAAGCAGACCCGACACGTGCGTCCATCGAGGCTTTGCGTCTCTCACTTCTGGGTGTCGCTAGCATCCACAAGTCTTACATGTTCGCTAAGAGTGGGCACGAGAATCAGGACAATGCGAGGCAGATGTGGAATATGGCCAGTCGGCTGAGGTGGACAGCCACAAAGTGGTTGAACGTTGCCTCAGAGAGTTCTGTGGGATGTAAGAGCGATGCGGCGCTAGGCGCGTGTGTGAGCATTGCGTTGATTGATGTATGTGCTCCATTTCCCTGTTTTCATTGCAAAGGTGGCTGACTGAGGCGAATTGTTTCAGATCTTTGCCGGTGGTCATAACTACAAGTCGAATCTGGCCGTAGGGAAGAAGCTTGTCGCGATGCGTGGCGGTCCAGCAGCGATGGTTCGTTCATCCAAGATCTCTGTTCGGTCTGAGGATCCGGACACACCGTCGTTGAAAGGACCGTGCCACTTTGTGGAAACGGATTCGAGCAGTCCTAAGCGCGGAAGCGGCCAGAAGGGCACCTTGATCTCTAGTGCGAGACTGTTGTTGGAAATCCTTACGGTGTATGAGACCTTTAGTAAGTGATCAAACCTACTTTCCACATGAGTGAGAACTGACCATATCATGTGGTCATAGGTACCTTGACCTGTAGCGACCCCACAACATTGCTCCGTACCGGGGATTCAACTTGGTGGTTCGAAGGCGACAAGTCGAACTACCACCTTCTATCCGTTGAGAAGGTCTTTGGGATGTCTCGATCCATCGTCGAGCTCTTTGCTCGAGTATCGAATTTCCTGAACCGTCACAGGCCAAAACATCATCGGCGACTGTCTTTTGGCAATGCTGACATTGTGCAAGGTCACCTTACCCCTCGTCCAAGCCGAGCGTCGACGCCAGTACCCACCCTCAGCGGATTACAAGAGGTCCCTCCTGAACCGTCATCTCCACTCGCCCCTTTGCATATCGAAGCATATGCCCTCCTCCGAGAGGTCAGCTCCTGGCATACAGCCGCTGAAGACGCCACCAACGAACTTCTCAGCCACCCTCGCGTTGAGTACGGGAACAAGGCACACAAGTGTGCATTGATCATATTGTTGCTGCGCGAGGCATTCAATATACCAGCATATGACTTACGGGTACAGAAGTGTGTACAGATGACGCTCTCGGCAGCTGTTGAGGCCTCGGTCAACTTCGTCATGAGCGTGGATCTTATCTGGCCCGTTATCATCGCGGGGTGTCAATGTACGAGGCAAGAGATGGAGATGCGGGCGTTGACTATAAATGCTTTGGAAGGCTTCCAGTGAGTTTCACTAATGCTATGCTTCATACTTAGCCATGCCAGCTCACGCCACCTCTGATAGACAACAATGCTGCTTTGAGATCGACACTGCCAAGCAGATTATCAGCGAAGCATGGAGACGCATGGACGCGAACCTCTCAAGACCTGACTTTCGCAGTGTGGTGGACGACCTTGACCTCCAGGTGCTCATCTTATGACATACTGGAACACCAAATCCCCCACTCCGCCCCGAAATACGAATGAACATTATCGTCACACCACTCCTGAGTATACTCAATATTGATGACCATCTCTCTTAGATGAATCTGTTCTCCCAATCACTTTGAAGTTTATGTATGGCATCAAGATCATGTCTCCCCTTCGACTACATGTATGTGAATGGAACTATAAGGCTTGAAATTATGAGAAAAGGCGTCAGAAGCTATTTTAAATGATTTCGACTAAATCTATGTACATGTTTATCTTGGCCAACAGAGAGGTTCTCATTTGCTCCGCAAAGCCGCCCCACTCTCGCAACCCAACACCACTCAGCTCACTTGTCACTGCGTGCTAAGATACCCACAGGATCTTACATGTGAATTGACCAGTAATTTCTCCAAGGTCACGGGAAACACTGATGGGTCACTGAGAGAGATACAATGAAAACCGTGATTGATCCTGCTATCGTTGATCCGGACGTGCGGTGACCTAGATCCACCAAAATGGTACTGCATAACCGCAACAGAACACCGATGCATTGTGAGGATCCTTCATACAGAGCCATGTATGGTCATGAGCATAGGTGTACCGCATCACGAGGGGGTCAGGAAGGTTGGACCGGAGCTGCCAATATACTCGTGCTAGGCGCCCAGACCCATTGATAGGATGATCCCTTGGCTGTTCCAGTCCACAGAAGAAAGAACCAAATTGAGAGCGTATGGTGAGCGTGAAAAGGGGGCCTAAGAAAGTTGTTCGTGTCAGACTGTCCTCAGCCCCGACTTGGAGCCCCTGATCTGGGATCAGGCCACCAGGGCGGTCAACGAGTCCATAAAAATAAATTTAATGGGACTCATGCCGTTTGGAAATGCACGTGCAATGCTTGGGAGAAAGCTCCAGTCAATTCAAACACCACTTTTCACAACAACACTCGCCGCTTAGAATCAGGTCCCTCCCAACGCCCGCCATATGCCCTTATCTACGTTGTGCATGTGCCCGTTGCGGCACAGATCCATCCCCGCAACATCCTCTTTCGTTGTCGAGCTCCGATTGGGGAATGTGATTCACATATGGCAGAAACTGAGTCTGGCGCTGCTGGTCCTTGTGCCTCCGTCTCTTGACGCCACGGAATCACCTTGCTTCGTATCCAGGACCATAGCCGAATGCACTAGTACCGCTCGGCCATAAATATGGAACTCCGAACGACTCGGTTACCGGCATCTCAGTTCGCTCCTCTCTCCTCTCTCATAACCAAAAGCCCCCCCCCCAAGAAAAAAAACCTTCATCGTTCTCGCCTTAATCTCGGTGTTAATCTCTTCTCGCTATCAAATACAAGACATCAAACGCCAAAAAGTAATCTTTACTAGATCGCCATGTTGCTCTCCACCGTTCTCCTAGCTTCCATGCCTGTGGCATTCGCTGCACCTGTCTTGTACCCTGGGACCGTTGGGCTCTCGAAGTGAGTCCTTTGTTTTGATTCTTCTGGAGCAGTCTCATTTAAGACCAGATATTGACTGGTCCATCCACTCATAGCCCCAATGTCGACGCTGGTCTGTCCTATAACGACGATAATATCACATACGAACAGTACGCTGAGGATCTACAGAGGCTTAGGTGAGTGACGGCTTCTTGGCAGCTGTATTAGTGCCTGGCTGAAATGGGGTTCCGGTCACTTCATAGGGGTGGTAACCCATCGCCAGACATGGGACTTCCAGTTCAGCCCAAAACGCCCATGGCTCGCAGCGACATCCCAAACGGGCTGCACATCCACCTCCCGGACAATGTTCAACACAGGTAAAGCCTAAATGATTAACATTCTCAATGCCTACCCACTAATCACTGTCTAATGAATCAGTTCCAACGATCCTACCGAGCCCAGCGGTGACTCTGGGCCTGGAGGGCGGATCTCTCTTCCAGGTGACGATGTGAACGACTCGAACTCCGTCAAGCTCTTCCCTTACGGCCGGATTAGCACCAAGCCTCATACTCGCATCCCTTCACAGCTCCAATCCATCGGTACTCCGTCTATAGGAGATGCTTCCAGGGTCTTCCAAAAGGGTGAAATCGATACGAAACCCCACACACACATCACGTCCGGCCCGACTTCTGCGGAAGAGACGCCCAACAACAAGATCTTCCATTCAGGGCAGGTCAATACCAAGCCTCACACGCACATAAAGGACAACTCCGATTCGACTTCTTCCGGTGGCGAGGACTCAACGACTGCTGCTTCAACGGACAACAAGGTCTTCAATAGCGGCGACATCGACACCAAGCCCCACACGCGTATCATGGCTCGCTCCAGCTCTCAGTCAGGTAACGACGTCAAGGTGTTCAATAGCAATAGGATCAATGGCCTTCCTCACACCCATATGCCCAACAATGGAATTGAGGAAGGAAGCGACTCGTTGATACGGCGTAGTGATAAGGTCTTCAACTCTGATGACTTCAAGAGGCCACACACCCATATGCCTGAAAATGAGTGAGCTTCAACATATCTTAATATCCCAAAAAGCAAATCACTTAATCATTAACTCTCCTTTCGTCATAGCATCTCTGCCTAAACGACTGGGTCGTCATCAACCCTCCAGTCAGCAATCTCGTCCTCAAAGGATAGAGCCCAAAAGTACCAAAGCGCGTCGCAATATCTCTTTTGGAATCCCTCAACTTCCTCCACTTTATCCCACTGTTTACTGCTCTTTTTCCGTTCTTTACTTGGTTTGGTGTTCTTTCCCATGTTTTCTCGTTGCACCACCTCTCTTTTCCCATCAAATACATTACTTGCAGCTAGGTTAGTACCTACCCGTTAGCCACTCGTTTCAAAGTACTCCAAAAATATAGATGATTCCTGAAGTTCTATGTCTTGTCGTTTCCCGTCATTACCAAAGAAAAGATCAGACAATTGATCCCACTGAGCATGAGGATTGTGAACGCGATGGCGACACAATAACGTAGTATATGCTTGAGATGAAACGAATAAAATACGGAGGCCAGATAAATGCGGAAGTGTCCGTTGATTGTCTTATGAGA
>WSTV01000213.1:31216-46746 GCA_019632285.1 Tulasnella sp. 332
CGCACCCTTGACCTTTGAGGAAGTGCAGAGTCGTATCAGGCATAATCATTTGTCCACTGGATCTTCAGCAGGCAGCTTTGCTTATGTCGATAGCGCCGGAACCCTCATAATCATACGCATCGATGAGGTGAGCGGAACGTTATACCCTCGTTAACAAGTAGGAGCTCATCTCAGTCTCCGTTAGACTGCAAGGGATGTCGTATTTGCGCCTGTCTTCGAGATACCGAAAGATAGACATACTGCCGGGGGATTCCAAACAGACGGTCTCTCCAGCGAATATCCTGTACCGATCTCTTTAAATGAAGAGCTGTGGCTGGTCGGTGACGGTCAGCGGAGCCTGTACCTCGTCAGTGCAATTCCTCGATCTCCCGGAATCCTCATAGCCTCCTACGAATATAGCTATTCGTCTCAGACTGTCTCCCCGCCGATAAGACTCCATTCGGCGGTGCTCACCAACCACACTCAAACAATCACAGCAGTGATATCCCACCGGGCATACATCGTGGAATCAGGAGCGGGCACATCGAGGGATACATCGGCAGATAGGGTCCAATTTGACGTCGCCTGCATCTCACTAGCTGTCCCCGACCATCCTCTACACAACATCCGGCCCGTGGAGGTGAGGTGGACACGACGCGGCACATCCGTGCCGTCGCATGTCGCCTATGACGCACCATCTTCTTCGCATCTCATCCTAGGCGGGTCTAGATACTCGTCGCTTTTCGGACAAGATCCAACGACGGGAAGAGCGTATCAACCCCCTGCTGATGAGATTGCGCCGATCCCTCGTGCAGGAGAGAGCCTCGATGTTGAGATGACTGCAGTGGACTCTACATCTGGCATAACTCTTCCGCCCGCGCCTCCGCCATACTCATGGACGCAGACCTCAGACTCCGTCACAATTGCTTTTCCCCTCCCAGCAACCACTCCGTCGTCTGCTATCAAAGTAGCTATCGCAGCAAAGAATCTTAGCCTCCTCGTCCATCGACCCATCCTCTCACAATCTCAATTTCCATTTCCTAAATACCAGGCGAAAGAATGGTGGGCAGACATCGACGCATCTGCGAGCTTCTGGACATGGGATAAAGAAGGTGATCGTCAGAAGGGTGAAGATGGTCCGCCGACGGTTGGTCTGTTAACTCTGCACTTGGAGAAGAAGCACGAAGGGACGAGATGGTCGCATGTATTTTACTCCGTTGACATACAACCAGCGTCAACCGCGCCAGAGGAGGACGTAGAAGTCCCCGAGACGATCGACCCGTCAGAGATGTGGCATATACGCGAGTCATTAGAGAAGTACACCGCGGCGCTGAGCGAAGGCAAGGATGTAGGTGGTGGAGGACTTGGAATGGGAACGGGCGTTTCAAGTCTCGGTCAGGGAGAGTATGATGAAGAGGTCGACGAATCGGCGGGGATACCAGTCATGCTTACATGGGTTGGCGAAATGGGAGGCGATAGTCACGCGCCCCCAAAGCACGCAACAGAAATGAACCTTCTTTCTATGCAGTTCCCAAAGTCAAACCTATCGGGACATGGAATACCATCATTGGTGATCAAACACGATATTGACGGCCTTTTGGTGGATCCTCCAATCTCGACACCCAACTCGTCCTCGACCATATCATCCACTGCGTGGACACACTCGTCAACGTACCCGGCCCTTTCGTTCGTCCTAGCATCCAAACGTGACATCCGCTTCACTTACCACATCGACTCTCGGGCCGTGTTCGCCTTCGAAGGAAGCAGTCGGATGCTCACTGCATCTAGCAATGTTTACATCTATCGTGGTGCGATTAGCTCCAAGGCTCGTATTGCACAGCAAGCCGTGCTAAAGATCGGCGGGGGCGATGCTGGCGCGTTGCTGGGAGTAGGTGAGATGGTGAGCTCCGGGAATGGCGGTGAAGTTCTTGTCATCTGCCTATGCGAGAAGAAGCTCATTGTCGCGTCGGGAGTTGTGTAATGGGTGGGGCCGTCCGTCAACAACGGCTTGTTGCAAAGACCTAAATGAAATCAATGTCTTTGAATTGCGGTACTTCGCCTCGGGCGATGTCCACTTGAAGAGACTGTTGACGGTAGTACTTACAGATATATCATTGCTGACGACGGCAACGCCGCACTGGCCGGTTTCGCTCACATCAATGCACGACTTCAATCAGGCCATAGTGAAGACCGTTTGGACCACGCGACTTATGCTTCATCCCATCCACAGTTGAGATTGTTAGATTTGTCTATCTGGCAGCTTGGGCTTGCAAGTCCAGGTTGATGATTACATGGTCTGAGTTGCGGGGCCAACCACCACCTTCATCACGAACTCTCGTAGTGATTTGAATCATCATCAAGTGTACGAACTACCACTGAGCTCGAATAGTTATACAATATCTGACATGTAGCAGCAAGTGTCCATCAAGATAAGACATTGGCTCGTATTCGAATACAACAGCACTTGAACCCAGCCCTCGCAGAGAGTATTTAAAATGAAACGGAATACATACAACAACGTCTTGATTTTCACGGTTTTCTTAATATACCGTGTGTTTGCTAGATGGGTCGACAAGCATCGTGGTACTTTCAAGTTGCCGTTGCCTTGAGAGGATCTTCACTCTTGTCCATCAAGCCCTCCACTTTCACCGCATCGCTAGGTGCGTCGCCACCAGGGGTCTTCTCCAACTGCTCGACCGGCGCCAGGGCAGAAGTCCCATTGACTTTCGGGGGTGGCGGTGCCTCTCCTTGAAGTCGTGCCTTGTCCTTGTCGCTGAGCTGGGTCGAGATAGATCGAGGAGAAGGAACGAGCGGTGATCCGATAGACCTTGGTGGTTCAGAGGCCAGGCCGATTGGGATCTTCTCCTTCCCATCTTCGTCTCCGCTATCATCACCGCCGTTTTCAGAAACCTGACCAGACTTGGTAGCCCGACGCGACCAGATGGCTGACCTCGCGAGTAACGGAACGGGATCCGCCGCTGAACTGTCCGCCATGGCAGCATCACCATCGTCGTCGATCGTCCACTTCCCGGGTGCATGACTGCCGACCATCTTCTCCTCATCCCCATCCTGCTTACCCTCTTCCTTCAGCTCCTCCAATTGTGCTCGGAGAGACTTGTTGACGTCCTTTGGTGGCGGTGCCTTCAGTGCTCCGGGGATATCTGTCCCTTCCTCTCCGCTCTCATACTCATCATCGCTCTCGTCATTCTCGAACATCATGTTGTTTCCGGATATCCCACCGGACGGGTGAAAGGTGATGTTCGACCCGAACACTCGCGCAAGGGCGCCGAAGCCGCTAGCACCAGCCCGCGTGAACGTCCCAGCCGCTCCACCACTGCTCAGGCTACCGCCCCCACCGCCGCCAAGACTCGAGCTGGATCGGGACCACCGCTCTTTGGCCGCCGTCAGTCTTGCCGGCGAGTAGATAGTGGGGAGGTCCTTCGGGGTCTCATACCCGACCTTGCGCTCCACACGATCCGCGATCCAGTCGTACCATTCAGCCTTCGTTCGGCCGCGGAGAAGTCCGACTATTGTTATGGTCATATTGTCGCAACCAACGCCGCCGTTGATATCTGAATCTGGAGCGAGGCACTTCTCGATGACAATCTCGGCTATCTCCTTCAACTCTTTCTTGTTGGCAATCTCCCTTCGACAGATATCGATGACTTGTTGTGAAGTTAGACAGTCCCAGATACCTGCAAGAATGGCTGAACGTAAGTTCTGGTGTTCCAATAAACAACAACATGGTTCTAAGCTGCAGACCGTCACAAGCCAACACCACGAACTCGTCGTCCTCTGTCGGCTGATGCACGGTAATCTCAGGATCTGACGTGACAATCTGCCTCTCTGGTTTCAGGGAGTAATTTTGTTTAAATTCAAAATCTCCGATTGCTCGAGAGAGAGCGAGATTTCCTTGGGACAAGCAGATATTAGAACAAATGTGGGCTATTGGTTCAAACTGACGGACTGTCATACCGTTGACACGTCCAAATTCGACATAACCTCCAGCCGCCCTGATCCGTGAGCTTTCGTCTGGAGTTTGACCAGTGAATATTAAGCCTTAATACGTGTAATTTTACAGCTATTTCACATGCCTTCGTTCTGTGGCTTATGATCAAAGCTCAAAGGTTTGGCCTCTCCTTTAACGCCAAGTACTGAGCGGGAGTCACCTGCATTTGCCTACAGATAACATTCAAATGACGTCCAACTAGAAGGTGCTCAGAGAGCTCACACAGTATATAGTCCCATCTGTTGTCAGCAAGATGGTCACAGCGGTGCAGCCGGAGGGATCGCGGAAGAAGTTTGAATCTGTTTCACCGATGTGAGCGTCAATATCGCTGCCCAGGTGTACAAGACCGGCGCCTCGGGCATACCGGCTCTAAGGTCTTCGTCGGTGCCAAGAAATGCTTGCTTCAAAGCAGCCTTGTAGTCCTTCTTGGCGTACGTCTCCTCAGATGCTAGCCGTTTATGGACATTCACTCCAGCGAATTTAGCTGCTGTTGCGCCTATTTTAGACCAAAACCGTGTTCCAGGGGTCTGTCAGCTAACTATAACTGACGTCTTTTTCTGATCCCCACACACAGGGCTCGAGGTCGGGCGAGAAACGCACCTCCGTGACCATCATACACGGCAAAGAATGAGTTTCGATCGCCTTCGCCGAGCTCGAGGACATTTGTATGTGCGTCTTCCATACCTAGTAGCAGAAAGCAGAATGATGCGAACAACTCGTAAGTTCGGAGGTCAAGCATCAGTAGAGTCGGCCCCGTCGTCATTGTGTAGCACAAGGCAAGGACAGTTTGCTCCCGACTAGACTTTGACCACATATTCGAGCTTTCAAGAGCTCTGAATTGGGATTGGGACACCTGCAGCGACTTGCTGGTGGCTTACATGTCTGAACGTCGACCAAGGGCGAGGGGTGTAAAGGGGAGTGGGGCCCAAATCATGAAACGAACCTATCCGCCAGCCTTGCATCTCCGATACTCCATAGAGGTAGCGCTCATCTTCTCCAGTGACAGTATGCTTCTCCGTGACTGGAAGGAATACAGAGGCGGCGCGTTAACCAAGCGAACTGGTAGCCCTGGGCTGACTCGCAACCACTCACCCGGCTCTGAGAGTGTTTGGCCCTACACCGAGGCAAGCGGCACGCATTTAGCTTTGTTAGAAAACAATTGTGACATAAGACTCGAGAAGCCAAGCTCACCATAATGAATTCAGCGTGTTAATGGTCAGGGATGGGGAATGATGTCTAGCTCTAGTCAAAATTCGAAGGGGTGGCTTTGCAGCGGGATTCTCGGGCAGAGAGAGCGGGGAGAGATCTTCAGACGGGTTCTTGGGTTACGGTCGTGATTTCTGGGCTTGTCTTGGTCGTGTGCAGTGAAAAGTTTCTAGGAGGGAGGGCTTGCGCGTAGATAGGGTTTCACGAACAGTCGGACACCCTTGATAAGAAAGGCCGGGTATCACGGACTTGAATTAGGTGAGAAACACGAAGTTTTGTACGAGGATGAAAGTGAATTAATGTTACACATATATCAAGTCAAAAGGCTGAGTAGGAATACAGTCGCCCCACTAGTGACGATCGAGCTTATACTCTTGCGTTGAGCACCATTAGTGTGAACTGCTCCCGCGAGTGATCCCGTTGGAGTTGACGACAGAGCTGAGCTGGACGCGTTGTTCGTGATTGGTGCTGTCACTGAGACCACAGTCACATGAGTTTGTGTCGTCGGTGTCATCTCTGCAGCGTGTGTTGTGGTAGTCGTGGTCGCGGTCCTAATCGCAGTTGGAGTGGTGGTCGCTTTGGCATCGGTCGCCCCCGCAGACGCCACAGATGTGTCAGTAGCAGCGGTAAGGCTTGCCATGCTCGTTAGCGATGGGGTGTACACACCACTCCCAGTCAATGACGGTTCGACGTAACCCGCAACTGAAGTCGGACTGGGATATGGCTTTGTCGACTTGATGACCTGATTGACGTTGATGATGCCCTGGTTGATGCAGGATTGTTGCAGTGCTAAGGACGAGGGGCAGAATAAGCTGATGCATCGCGTTCGGGCTGTCTGTACGCACAATCGAAGTCAGGTAGCTCTGTCTTGCCCGGATTGTTGTTCGCGCTGTTGCACGACGCGCAACTGAAACAAAAACGTCAGATACGATAAGGTAGGTCGATATGAGAAACTTACTCGTAAATGTTTTGAAGATAGGTGGTGTTGCACTGGCAAGCGATATCCAACGAATCGCAGGTCGGGAAGTCGCACTGGTAAACGCAATCTGAAACCAAACATGAGAGAGAAAGCAACAAATGGTAAATAAGAGACGTACTCTGTGCAAAGTCTTTGCAATATTTGGTGGTATTCAACACGAGTTGCGCAACCGAAGGGGCCTTGTTCGCCGACAGGCAGGTCGCGCAACTTCAGGCAAGCATGGACACACGTTAGGATATCTGAATGGGGGATTGAAAGGGCTGAGCGCCTTACTCGGCAACGTTGGCCTGGCTGATATCGTCGCAGAAGCAAGCTTGAAGCGAACTGGGCGGGAAATTGCCGTTATTTGGCGGGTACCTGTGAATACGTTAGAAGCGGTAGCGGGCCGTTCGTAGAACCTCGACATACTGTTGGCCACACAAGCTGGACGTTCGGACGCTATTAAAAAAAAAAGAGAATTGAGTAGCAGGCCGACTATCAGGCGAGCACCATAAAGTGACACATACTATGCAGCACAGCCCATCTCGCAGGCCGGAACAAAGCCAGAGTAGTCTTGGGCTACGACAAGGCCAGTCCAGAATGAAAGCAAGCCGGTAAACGGGAGAAAGATTGCAATCATTTCGTTCTTCGGAGCTATGCAGATGAGTCACGGGGGATGAGCAAGCGTTGACGGTGACAGCTGCGAGCAAGGGGGATGAACGTGGAGGGACGGCAAGAGACGATTATGCTGTTCCAGAAGCCTTAAACATGACTTCAGACTCGATCAAAATAAACAAAGCCAGGAAGTTTGTCTGAGGGAGTAGGTGATATGGTTCGTCGTTGGCGCGGCATATGGGTGTCGATGTGTTGAAGATAGAGATGGCTCGGTGGTTGGTCCAGGGCACTGTAGGCTATATCTAGTTTCTATTCGGCTAGTATTTTGGTCATCAGCCCAATGGCAGATAGTAAATATATCATTCAATCAAAGTTCTGCAGAATTCAATGTCGCTGGGGCTTTGAGGGAGCAGAGGGAGACGTGCGAAGTTCCTGGATTTGGAGATTTCATTCTGAACCAGACCTTGTGTACTGCCTGCCAATCTCAACAAGGACCACAGTAGCTGCAGCTGGGTCGCTTCTCGCGACACGAGATCTCTCCTCAACATCACCATTCTTTAGTGACGACTTGATCTGTGAGCTTCTTGCCTCCATGGCTTCATCCAGTAATCAGCCCCCAGAAGCTATCTACTATGAGGGACACTCAGACCCAGAAGATGACGAGAAGAACTCGAATGGTGCAGAAGAGGAGGATGGAGACGAGGAGGAGGATGAGGAGGATTTCATAGCACGACCGCGACGTGGTTCGTCGCCGCCGCCGATTCCATTCCAACCTCCCAGCCATAACGCGTCGGGCACCAAGCGTAAAGCGCCGGACACTCAGTCTCCGAGCATGGGACACCGCACGGTGACGAACGGTGGACCTCATGTCCCAGTGGTGGACCCATCGTCATCGAAGCGCCATAAGCCTGAGCCCTTGGAGCCTTCGATACTCAACGCGGAGCCATTGGATGAATTTGTGCTCGAAATTGCGGACTGGATTCATAGAGTATCCCTTGGGAAGCAAAATGTCGAGGTTCGTCGCCAGTTGTCAACACAGGACACCGTGGTTCGAGTATTAACGCTGCCCCTCTACTTCCGCTCTGTTGGAGTGTCCTTAGGTGGAAGCAAAAGTGGGGTTAATACTGGACTCTCGAACGGGCGAACGGGTGAACTTACCAGTTCTCAACGAGACAAGTACGTCAATTTATATAACATTTCGCGTTCGCAACCGTCATCTCACAAACCATTGATTCTAGTCCTGTCTCCTGAGTACCCAGAGATACGCTTCTCATCGAACATGAGCATTGTGAGCTATTTTCCCACCACGAAGTACCTCGTGGACTCATTATAAGCTCGTCATTACAGCAACAGCACGCGTCTTATAATCAACTCTTGAACAGGCTGATTGAAAGGACTGGCGCTTCGAACTATCCGAACTCCAAAATTCGGTACGAACATACCCGTGTCGTCGACAGCTTCTACACGCCTCCTTCTGGCTCTGGGTTCAGTTCTGGTTCAGGCAAAGTACGGCTAACTAAGGATGCCAAAACAGGAGAAACCAAGGAGTGCATACAAAAAGTACGGATCGCGGATCTGAACATCTATTCTCCAAAGAGAAAGCTGGATTGGAGGCTCAGCGTGAACACTGAAATGCCAGGTTATACCTTGCATCGAGCCCTTCTTGTCGAGCGTCACTCTGGCTGACCCTTCACACCTGCAGCCCCGACACCTCTGCCGAATGCCCAACCAAACAGCACTCGTCGTAAGGACCGGCTGACCTACACACACCAATCCTTCAAAATCGATCTAACGCAGGTGACGCCTTCAACCACCAACGCCAGCACCCCCAGCGAGCTCCTCCATGAATTGGAAATCGAGTTCGCTGACTCTGCTGAGCTCATGCACCTGGCAAAGGTGCGGACGCGTGGGACGGGAGCGGCGTGGTCGGGCCAGGAGGGCGAGCTCTTTGACGAACTCGTTAAGGTGTTTGTGAACAACGTTCGGATATTGATTCGGAATGCGGGGTCGTAGTTTGCCCTGCCTTGTGCCCTCGCCGAGGCGGGTGATCTCACGGATGCCTAATAATATTAATGACAACCTTCTGCAGCTCCGTCAGCGCATGACGAGTGTAATTTAAATACTGTTATGACTCCGCCCCATTATTGAGGATGGTTTATGACTCTTAAGGGCTGATGTAGGTTTCCAACGATCCGCGAAGCACCATTGTTCTGTCTATTACGTTCCGTTACTCCGGGTTCGGTGAAATAAAATGTTGCTGTTTGCGGTACCGACGCGGCTTGCCTGCTTTGAACATCGTTACATATAGAACGCACAGTAGAGGTCTGTATGGCAAGACACATCCCCCTATTCCATCATGCAACGACCCCCCGTCACCGAAGCGGAAAAGCAAGCTTTGAAAAACCTCGTCGCGGCCCTAGCCACCGCCGAGACTTTCTATTGCGGTGGAACAGCTCGCTATGCTGGCCTACCCAAACCGACGTTGATGTACACAACCGATGCTGGAGCAGAGTGAGTGTTATGGTCTGAGCTCTTCCGTTAATAGTCACCATCTAATCGAAGCTCACTTCGACAAGGGCGCTGAGCATCACGAAGTCTAGTGACAACGATCTCGACAAGCTGCACGGAAATTGCATTGCTTCTCACTTCGGACAAGGCCAGGATCGTGTCATGGATTTGTCTTATCGACTCGCGCGGGAGCTTCTCGCCGACAGCTTTGGGCTCAACTTCAACCCCATCAGCGATGATACCGGCATCTTGGCTGCAATCTCTGCTTTCTGTAAGGGAGGCGTGGTGGCCAAGCTATATAAATTGAACTCTTATACTACTGTAAGGTGCTCCATATATCTCGCCTCATTCAAGCTACTCAGCACCAGCTATAAATCCCTATGCCCATCCAGGGTGGCCATTTCAAGATTCATAAGGACACTCCGAAAAGCGAGGATCACATAGGTACCTTATTGATTGGTCTTCCCGCCCCTTTCAAAGGAGGAGAGCTGCTCCTGGAACACGGAGATCAGAAGACGACCATCGACTGGAGCGATACACATCCACAACTGAAGGATGATACCCTGTCACTTCCTTGGACGTTCTTCTACTCCGACGTCGAGCATGAAATCTCACCCGTCATCTCCGGCCACCGCCTAACACTCGCTTACGACATCTACAGCTCCAAGTTCATTCAGTACTACCAGCGGCCTCCTCATAAGGCGTTGGAAGTTGGAGAAGCTCAATTCTATAAGGAGTTCAAGGCTTTCTTGAAGAATCCTCAGCTGCTTCCCAATGGAGGCGTGCTGGCGTTCGGATTGGCGTACGAATATCCTTTGGCGAGTGTCTCAAATTCGCCTCATGTTGAGAACGTCAAGCTCTTGTCGGAGCTGGAGGAGCCTCAACGCGACGGATCTGCTGACAGTGTGGTATGTCACAAACCCTTTTCAGCTTGCGTTGAACAATCCTGATGTTTGATTCTCTGCAGCAAAAACATCTCGATCTCGTGAATGATGCCTCTCCCGGTAGCAGAATCCTCGCCATGGTCAAGGGTGTGTTCAATGACCGTAAAAGCGGCTGCAGAGGTTTAGTCTTGATTCTGACACCCAATCGTTCACACTATCAGGCAGTGATGCCGTTCTGTATCGCGCACTGACCGAATCCAAATTGAATTTTCAAGTGAAAGCCGTGTACAAAGAGGAACTGGATGTCGTTGATAAGCGCGATTCTACACCCGTGGACGAGTTCAGCTGTGTCATCAATCCTGACCAGTACCAGCCCGATGTCTTACTGACAGCAGACGACTTCTCGGGAATTTGGGGGGAATACTATAGTGAGGATGACGAAACCAAACTTGAACTGCTGCAGAGCGAACTTGGAGCCAAGATTGGATGGAGCATCATCTGGGTCAAAACACCGGAGAAGTTTCGGGTGGCCAGCACTTTCGCGAGCTATGGAAACGAGCCGTCTATCGACCACACTTATGTCTCTGCAGCGCTACTGGTCGATTTACCCCCTGTAGTGAACGGACGCCGCGAGGGCTGCTGAGGATTTGGTGGTAAATGCACAATGTAATAAAAATTCCTCAGCAACAACGGGCCGCTTGCATGTCGCAGAGTGTTTAGTGATAACTGCAGAGGATAGCCGCCTTTGGCACATGCCTCGGCATTAAATCCTAGTGCCATATGTAGATCACATGAGTGCAACTAACCTACCTATCGGCTGGGACAGTGGGTGGGCTCGAGCAACAACACGGGCCCTAACATTCTCTCACCCTATTCCCAGAAGATGATCTTGGACAATGGGTTGGATAGACAATGGGTTTCGATCCACTCCGACCCATGATTTATCGAAGGATCCCTTTAAGGTTTCTATCATCTCGCGAAGCATGTTCCGGCACCAACGCCCGTTGCACATATAAGTAGGCAGAAGTGATCAGCATGACAATGCAGACACAATCCCCCCCCATCATGCAACGGCCTCCTGTCACTGACCCTGAAAGGCATGCCTTGAACAACCTTGTCGCCGCCCTCGCTACTGCCGAGACATTTTACTGCAGTGGCACAGCTCTTTACGCTGATGTATACAAACCGACGTTGATGTATACAACCGATACTGGAGCAGAGTGCGTATCCTAATATATGCTCCCCCGCCGTTAGTCACCATCTAATAGAGGCTCACTTCGGAAAGGGCGCTAAGCATCACCAAAGCTAGTGATAAAGACCTCGACGACCTGCACAGCGGTTGCATCGCTTCTCACTTTGGACAAGGCCAGGACCGCGTCTTGGATCCGTCCTATCGACTTGCTCGGGAGCTTCTCGTTGATAACTTCGGGCTCAATTTCAACCCCATCGGTGATGACATCGGCATCTTGGCTGCAATCTCTGCTTTCTGCAAGATAGGAGTGGTGGCCAAGCTATATAAGTTGAACTCTTATACTACGGCAAGTCGATCTACACCCCTCGCCTGACCCTAGCCGACCAGAAATGACCAAAGACTTCTATATCTGTCTATTAGGGTGGCCACTTCAAGGTCCATAAGGATACTCCAAAAAGCGACAATCACATCGGTACTCTGTTGATCAGTCTTCCAGCGTCTTTCGAAGGAGGACAACTGCTCTTGCAACACGGTGATAAAAAGGCAAGCATCGATTGGAGCCGTAAACGTCAGCAATCGCGAGAGGAAACTTTGTCACTTCCTTGGGCGTTCTTCTACTCCGACGTCGAGCACGAGATCTTGCCTGTTACATCTGGGCACCGCCTGACCCTCGCTTACGACATCTACAGCTCGAAGTCTGTGAAATACTATGAAGGGGCCACGAATAAGACGATGGAAGTTGGAGACGTTCAGTTCTATAAGGAATTTGAAGCTTTCTTGAAGAATCCTCAACTGCTTCCCAATGGAGGCATCCTGGCGTTTGGATTGGCGTACGAGTATCCCCTAGCGTGTGGTTTGCCTGCTCCTCACATTGAGAACGCTGAGCTCTCGTCGGAGCTGGAGGAGTCTCAAAGCGATGGATCTGCTGACAGGATGGCATGTTTCAACTTCTTTTCAGCCTGCGTTGAATGATACTGATGTCCGGTTTCCTGTAACAAAAGGATCTCGGTCTACTCGATCCCGTGAAGCATGTTCTCCAGCATCACAAAATTATCGCCATGCTCAAGGGTGCGCTAAGTGCCTCTAAGTGGCAACCTCAGTGGGATTAGTCTTCAGTCTAACACCAAACTATTTCCCTCATCAGGCAGTGATGCCGTTCTGTATCGCACGCTGACCGAGTCCAATCTACAAGTCCAGGTGAAGGCCGTATACAGAGAAACAGTATACAATTACGATGAGACGACCATAGAACGATTGGATGAGTTCAGCTGCTTCGGGGCCGGCTCGTGTCACAGGTTTGTCCTGTTGACGGCAGACGACTTCTCGGGAATCGATGGGAGGCACTGCGTTCGGTACGAAGAGAAGAAACTTGAGCTGTTGCAGAGCGAGGTCGAAGCCAAGATCGAATGGGACGTCCTCTGGGTCAAGAGGCCTGAGAAGTTTCGGGTGGCCAGCACCTTTGCAAGCTATGGGAATGAGCCGTCTATCGACCACTGCTATGTCTCTGTAGCGCTGCTGATTGATCTACCTCCTGTCGTAGATGGGCATCGTCAGGGTTACTGAGGTTTCGGGGACTGGCAATCATGTTGACCCTGCATCAAAAAATTGCATCTCTTGATGTCATCGAGAAGAGTGGTTTTGTTGATCTGGTTCTGACACGGATGACCCATGTGTTGTTCCGTCGATGCATAGCGAATAAAATTATAATATGCTACTAATGATTGATGTTTACATATCTTGGTTCATTGAATTTTGAGAGCCGTGGTCATCCAGGATCACGAAACATCGTTGATCCGTCGATCGGTGCTGTCTACACACCTTTGAGCCGGCCGTTTCATTCCGGCACCGACGCTTCGGGCTTAACTTCACCGCATAAAGTAGGTGCCAAGCATTCATGCCGTGAACAACCTCGAAAGCATCACTAAGGCTAGTGACGATAATCTCGAAAAGCTACACCAAGGTTGTTCCGCCTCTCACTTTAGGCAGGGTTAAACCTCGTCATGGATCCGTCCTATCGACTCGCTCGAGAGCATCTCGCCGACGGTTTCGGGTTCAAATTTCAATTCCATCGGCGACAATGTCGGCATCTTGGCTACAATCTCTACCTTGTGCAAGACATGTGTGATGGCTAAGCTATACAAGCTGAACGCGTATACCACTGCAAGTCCTTTCACATCATGTATCGCCTTAGCCAAATCACCCTTGACCTTGAACTTGTTCTCCTTTATCAGGGTGGCCTCTTCAAGGTCCACCAGGACTCCCAAAAAGCGACAATTGATACCCTATTGATCGGTCTTCCAGCGTCTTTTGAAGAGGGACGATTCCTCCTACAACACGGGGCCAACCAGGCGACCATTGACTGGAGCAGTAAACACGGGCAATTGCGAGGGGATGCGCTGTCATTTCCTTGGATGTTCTTCTCCTCTGGCGTCGGACACGAGATCTCTCAAGTTGCGCCTGGACACCGCCTGACCCTCGCGTACGCCATCTACAGCTCTAGGTCCTTTCAATATTATCAGGGACCCGTTGATACGAACCTAGAAGTTGGAGAGGTGCTGAGTTCTACAAAGCATCAAAAGGCTGTCTTGCAGAATCCGTAAGTACTTCTGGATGGAGGTGTCCTGGTGTCCGGGTTTGTCGTACAAGTATCCTCTGGCGTTTGGTGCAATTTCCTCTTGTGTTCTGAAGGATATCTCCCCCAATGATAAGATCAGCCATGCTCAAAGGGACGCTATGTAACATTATATTACTAACTTGGGCTGTTCTATTTCGGACTCGATGCTTAGCGTCCCTCGTCATCAGGCAGTGATGCTGTTTTATCTCGCGTATCTATCGAGTTCAAGCTGGAGATCCAAGTGAAGGCGGCGTACAGCGAGGAACTGTACACATACGAAGCGAGGACTCCGAAGATTGAACCCTCAGACGAGTTCAGTTACGTTGAGGTCAACGAACACGACACCTCCTATGTCCTGCCAACGGCAGACGACTTCTCTGGAATCGATGGATTAAGCATCCTTATGGAGGGCTCGGAGGGTTTGGAGACAAAAAAAATGGGCTGTTGTAGAGCCAATTCGGAGCCGAGGTTGATTTGGACGATGCCTGACAAATTTCGACTGGCAAGCACCTTCGCCCGCTACGGGAACGAACCGGATGTCGATCACTCTTACGTCTCTGCAGCGTTGTGGGTCGATCTACCGCCTGTTGTGAATGGTCGCCGTCGGGGTTACTGAGGGTTTGGCAATAAGTGTATGACGGATGCAATAAAGCTTTGTCGACTATAACCCCTCGCTAAGCTGTAACTCTCCTCAAGGGCGATGAACGAATGAAAGGCCACAGCGAACGGCGCACTTATCTTATCTCTTCAAGTTATACCAATTCCAGGGGTCTTGAAGAATTGAGACCCTCACCAGGATCTCACAACTTCAACTCACCATGCTATCCTAAATCATGACGGGCGACAAGGTACCGATTTCCGCCAACGAATTGCCCAGCCTCTCAAAAGAAAGGCCCCTTTCTAGTTCAAGCTCAATCGAGAAGCATCTTGATCAAATAGCATTGCAGTCTGGACTAGGAATGCCAGCAGCACAGTGACTCCATGTGCCACTGCCATTTTCTGACAAGACAACTGGTACGTTGGATCCTTCGGTTCCAACGAATACCACACAAATAGGCCGTGTTGTTCTCTCTCCTCGGGCCATCTTCCTCGCTGAGACGAGAGGGAACAGGGTCGTTTTTGAAAGCATTGTCTTCGACTCACGTTGAACAAAGAGTCCGAAGCAACGGTTCACATCCATATCCTATCCAGGACACGCAGATCATGCCTTGTGAGGCGGTTTTTCCACTCATTTGAGTCACTCGGAGCTCTGGTTATAGGGCCGCACCCAAGCCTCTAATTGTCTCCCAAAAGAATATATAGAGGTCTGCGATCGGCCTGTACGAACTCTTCAACTCATCTCCAGGTCTGCAATGCCACGCCCACCCGTCACCGAAGCCGAGAAGCTGGCGTTGAACAACCTTGCAAACGCTCTGAATGCCTCTGAGACGTTTTATTGTACTGGAGCGGCTCGTCATGTTGGGCTCTCTTCACCTAAACTGTGGTACGAGACCGATTCTGGAGCAAAGTGAGCCTCGTACCCCTTTGTCTACCATCGCCAATTACCATCTGATCAAATTTGGTTG
>WSTV01000214.1:0-46648 GCA_019632285.1 Tulasnella sp. 332
CTGTTGAAAACCACAATAAGCGGTGAAAGCAACTCCAAATGGGGAAGTACACCCGGAAAGTTCAGCCAGATACGGTCTGACGACAAGGACGACCAAGGTCGGCAGACTCCGGTTGTCCGTACCCTCGAGCTTGATGTAGCTAGGCTCAGAATGTTTTCGACCATCTCGGGTATGCCAAAGACACCGTGGGGTATTGAGACCTGTTCTTCGACGAAACTGGGATTGATATCCATTGACTGTGATACTTGCAAATTGACAGCCTGTACAACCGGCACAGCCTGCAATTAGGTATGGAAGCTTGAATAGAGTGTCATCATTAACGTCGGCTATAGGCTTTAGTATCCACCTGTGTTCAAGGGTTGGGGGTAATGACGGGGGCTACGGACATGACGGTTCAAACTCTATACAAGGCAAAGGAAAGTGACGCTCGCCACGAGTTTTCAACAGGTGGACTGCTTTGTGCGTTTTAGAATTTTACTTAGTGCCTGCTGAAACCCGGTTGGACCCCCTTATAGTCTCAATCGAGGAAGTCACGAAGTCTCGTAAAATGGATTGTATTTCTAGAGCATGAAGACATCATAGCCAAAGCATTATGGGAGCCTCGTTGAGTATATTGCAGAAGTACCGCATGAGCTTTGGGGGGGGGGGGGGGTGTCAAAAGTAGAAGGCCATCATCAGGCCACTTTTGACACACGGAGCCGATATAGGGCACACCCGCCAGGCGCAACATGTACCATCAATGACCTTCAACGCTAGTTTACTGCGACGATGGTAAAACAGAAGGGGAAGGGTCTTGAGGAGCGGGTTGCAACTTCTTCGCTATGGTCGTAATATCAGAGAGGATTGCAATGTTCAGGCAGAGAATCTTATGGCTCACATAGACGATATTGCATCACCACGGCAAGCAGCTTCTCGCTGAGTTCTGACTCCTTTGTCTCTCTCGCAGCAGCAGCGTGCTTTCCTTTCCTGAAGGACTGAAGGGATAATGAATCCGCTCCAGGGAATGCTTCAACGACTGCACCCATAACAGCCTCTTGACGGTCATCCCGATATGCTTTCATCGCGAGTTTTAGTCCACGCTGAATACTACCGGAAGATGTTCGGTCGTTTGCATCACGGTCGGTGATCCAGAAGCAGTGGTCGGCCACAAGTGCACAACCTGCAGGGAAGTAGACCAGTTGAACCTTCAGCCAGTGGCTTGGCGGGCCCACTTAAGAGTGTATACCAGCTAATACTTGAAGAAGAACCTGGGATTGAAGTATTTGTAGCTAGACGGGATGCAAGTGTGAGTCAAAGAATTAAGGTCATCATGAGGAATCTCACAGGGCCTGTGTATTGAAGCGTCTCCTTGAGCCAAGATATAATATGGGGAGGCTAAGGTACGAATTCATTAATTAGCTCTAAGATCTCACATGCTTGGAAAAAATCGAAAACCATTACAGCCTAGAAACAGGATAAATGTAAGCCTCCACCACAGTGCGACTGGTACACATCACTTACTTCCTACCCATCGAGACCACGGGAGCGCTCGAGTGAGCTTTTCCGTCTTCGAATTGCAACTTCTTAAATGCTTACGGGCTGTTGATCGGAGTGCATGGAGGACATCCGGCTCAGAGTTGATGTCGCTACTGGATGTGGTAGTAGAACTCACTCGCTGAAGCCAAGAGAATCAATAGGTAGAATTTGAATGATATTTTACGGTCTGAATACTCACATTCTGGAGCAACGGATGTTAATGTCAAGGGCAGAGGGGTTGGCCTTGATATCATTAGATTGAACCGTTGAAGGCCTTACAATCTAACCCAGCGAGAAGTAAGCTTTGTGGCTTTAGACTGAGCCAGACCATTCTACTCACTCCCTGGAGTGGTCAGCCAGACAAGGTGGATAGGTTAGTATTTGAGCCGCAAGTGAAACCGGGCGCGCAGCTCACGTACTATGGCGGCGAGAAAGAATGAGCGAGCGGGTCCGCTCAGGAAAAAGCAAGGATTTTGAGGGACTTACATTCTACAATAATTTGAATATAGTGTTGGAAAGTCGCGGAGTATTCCCTTTGCTGTTTATGTTTACGGAACTCACGATCTGAGCCAAGGAGGACGTGGAGGACGGATGAGTGTTGCTCAACGTAGACTTGAGTCTCTTGACGACAGACTCACACGCTGTGACGCCGAGACGCACAGCCAGACGGTTGAGTATCTTACTAACTGAAAGAAGTGCTGGTATACTCACATACTAAAGTAGCACGATTGATCAGGCGGGCCGCTTAGTTCCCAGTTTGGACTATAATACGTTCAGAGCTCACGTCCTGTAGGAGGTAGGGCTGGTGGGCGACAATCCCTCCCAGCTAGGTTGTTTGGGTTACTCACAATCTGGAAGGGTAGATGAAATTGGTATTGAGTGATGGTGTCCTATAAAACTATTTGTTTACGTATTGGCACTGACATTCTCAAGCTACAGAAGAGGCCATTCAAAGTCAATCGGCAGGGCTCCTATCATTTGACACAGATCCTAAGGCTGCTCACATCCTGCGGCCACGAGGAAGAAGACGATTTGTGGTTAGTTTCGCCGCGAGTGAAAATCAAGCTATTAAGCGATGTACTGTCTGCAGCCAGATGTATGTCAAGATGAAGAATAAACACTCATGTCTGCCGGGTGACTGTTCATGATCCTCACCTCCTGGAGAGGAGAGAGGACATGAGTTGGTCAGAATGAATGCTTTGAGCTCAACCTGACTATGGTACGCACATACTACGGAGAGGGCGTATCATCCCGCAAGGCATTGCCATATCAAGTTGAGATGCGTCATAAGAAGTGCGTGTCAGATTCATGTCTTAGCTCGTAATGCGTACTTCCAGCGCTCACGCCTTTATAGAAAACGTGCGGCATCCAAGAGAGCACTCGCTGAACCAATTCGTCCACGACTTGGCAAAATATCCTCAGCTCAAGGTCAGCAAACGGTCTCATATAATATCTGTTTGCAACTCACTGGCTTTTTGATCGCGTGTCTCCAGGAGCAACTTGATGGCACTGCTGTAGCTTTCAGATGTCGGGTAACTTGATTTGTGTCTGCAAAACTCACTCGGGCACGGCATATCTTAGCCTCGGCTCCAACTCGTAGTTTTGAGCCATGATGAACATCTTTTGAAGCGGCTTGTTATCTTTAAGCAATTCAGCAGTACATTCAGTCAGCTCATTGCAGTGCCCTGTGGACTTGTGAAGGTCTATGAATGAGATTAAATGCGTGAGCGTCAGTAACCAGTAGTGCGCAGACAGCTGGAGTCGAACAAGACCTTTGAGGCGAACAAACGGTGGGATAGGCGGACTTGAGGTATAGATCCGGTCGAGCCAAAACGTCTTGAATAGTTGTTCTGCAGCATCTGTCATTGCTCGAAAGGCTTCGCGCATATTCCGTCCTTCTCGACGTAGTCGGTTGAGGGCCCTCGTTTCCAGCCCGTCGAACTTTGTGAAAACTACCACGACAGGAACTGCACTATTCCGATGAGAGTTGTTCCTTGTCAGTTGCATCTGAACCCTCTCTTACCATCGCCGGAGTCAATCCCGAGCATTCGCATGTCTGCTTCGCCTAAAGGTCTCTCATCGTCCAGCGGCAAACAGATCCTAACCGGGTCCCGAGTCATAATTCAGTATGGATAAGGTAGTCAAACTATTGAGAAGCAACTAGATTGACCAGGCGACGTGTAACCTGTCCTTGAATGGCATACTACATCGACGTGCGATGAAGTCTACCACTTTATTCACCTCATCCGCTGATCCCGCTTCAAATCCACGAGAGTCGTAAAAAGCAAAACCTGGGGTACTTGGGTATGTAATCTCGTGATCGATATCGTGCAGGCCACGCTAACGAAAGCATGCCAAACGAGGGCCAAATCAAACATTTAGCGTGATTGGTGTTAATAGAGGTCTTACTGCCAAGGTGGGTTCGAGATTTCCCAAACTAATGATCTGAAATAAAAGAGTCCTTGAGTGCGAGTAGCTAGGCTCGATTTTCTGAGCAAGATTACCTGATTCCCATTGCTATCGCGAATGATCGGTATGTCGGTTTCGCTACATAACTTCCTCAAGATGCTTGTCTTCCCTGCATTTGATTTCCCCATGATAAGTACACGGAATCGAGTTGGCTCGTCAGACATCTTGCAAGGGGATAAAGGGAGGGAGAATATGAAGTCATCAGTCAAAATCCGGCAGCATCGGGCCCATGCTATTGGTGGGATAAGGTGATATGTTACCGAAGTCTTGGTTCTTCCGCTTACAGCGCATCATGCGGAAAGATTGCGCATATAACAAAGGTCTAAGGTTGTTGCAAGGGAAACTGTTATTCGTAGTTTCGTCTATCAGTCACTGCGACGTAGGAGAAAACGTCTGTATTTCATACGCACACCTTATTCCCTCTAAATCGCCTACGTCCAAAATTACCGCCCAATTTTCGGGTCTCATATACAGCCGAAGATTCTAGGCGAGGGCCAAAAGGAGGCAGACAAAGTGGGGTATTGAGTGAGGAACCAAAAGGCAAGCCGCGTCCAAGAGTTAGTCCATTCTTTGACGCTCATATGCGAGCTCTGCGGAATACATCATAGCAGCGACATCGGTCTAAATAGAGCCCTTTCGTATTCGCTCTGGTTCGAGATTTGACGACAGAAGCAAGGCCAGCGAGGATATACGCCCCGCCGGGGACTGCAAGGAGAACGCCAAGTGAGCCAAATGAGCGCCTCAGTGCCTCCGAAAAGGACCGCGCCCATATGTCATGATCTAGTTAAGCTGTTGTATGACTTTCCAATGTTTAAATGAATGGTGTTGGATCGTTTGAAGAGGAATATCGCGGAGACCTGAATATTCCCAGGCTATTAGTAATCGTTCAACTTGGACCAAAAAGCCACTTCTGGTGTTGTTGTTCCTTGGGCACGATATGATTGGGGTGACGTCTCGCCAAGCACGGGCCTCACAGATCACTTGGCGTCTAGATAATCCTTTCAGCTTGACTTTCTTGAGAGTCTATGCAGCCCAACCCCCATCCGTCCGCCACAAGTTGCCCATGAGTCGTTGGAGAGTTTCCTCGCTAAATGCCATCATATACCCTGTCGCCTGATCTTGTTGCCTGAAAGCTTCTCAAGAAGCTTTGAGTACGTCCGGCCGGTGAGCTCCACGCAATTCAGATTGTCTTGAACCTCTAGGTGCACTCCGTCTGAGCAGACGCCTTAATGTCTTGTTAGATATGCATGACCTCCCAACTGAATGAACTCGTCTCTCAAAATGATATCATCTCACTTTTATGTGGCTTTGTGATCATTGTCGACCACTACTTCTGAAGCAGAAAATGCGACGGTGTCAGGGTAGCATCCTAAGGTTGTGGCACAGTTGCGGTCGTGATTGTGAAGGCGTTTCCTCAGCTGACTGTACTACCCGCTCTCTGGAGTCGAAGCACTTCTTAGGACAAGAGCCGGTGAAAATGTGAAGGTCAGATCTCGGCGAGAAATTGATCGCAGTGGTGTTAGAACGCTAAGCGCAGCTGGGACAAGTAATTCAACTGCTTTGAAAACTCTTTATTGTCAATTTATAACCAAAACGCCGAAAATGATGCCGAGACCAAGTCGGAAAAAAAAATGTGGGAGATAGAGATACAAAAATGGAGGAAGACACAAGTTAGGCCAGGGGCTAGCAAAATCAGAACGGGTGGATCTACGACGATGAACAAAACGTCATGATATGGCAGGGAAAGACGGGAATGGGGGATGAGACGATAGCCGGTTGGACGGATAGAATAAGTGGGCAGGAAGAGAGCGGAGTTGGATCCAATCGATGGCCGGTTGGACGGTATGCTATGAGACGAAGGCGCTAGAGGTGTCGTGGAGAAGAGGAGTTGGATCCATTGGAGGCCGCGGTAGAAGAAAGTCGTTCAAGGCTCCGCCGCATCACTCCGCTTCCGCTTCGATGATGCCGCAGGTGTTGTTGACGACAAGGACGCGGGTAGCGCCATCGGTCCAGTAGGCATCGTCGTACTCATCGGCATGCCCGACCCACCAGTGACGCCCACAACCAGGCCCTTCAACCATCCATTCTCCCTTCGCAATGCCTCACATTCCTTCTCCAACTCTCCAACTTTTGTTTCGAGCTCCTTTGATCTGATCTCCATGGCGTGCTCACGCTCCTTCTTCTTCAGCCGGAAGCGTGCCGAGGCTTGCGTGTTCCGGCGCCGTTTGTCTTCCGTCATATTGCCGGGTCGTGACGATGATTCACCATCGTCATCTTGGTCACCACGATCATCATCACCCTCATCGGCAGCTTCGGATGGAGCGATGGATGTGCGTGCGCTGACAGATGGGGCGGTAGCGCTCGTCTTGCGGGTCTTTGCGCGCTTGTTAGGTGGGCCATCGGCCTTGGCAGCCGATGCGGGCATGGTAGGGGGAGCAGTGAATGCCGGGGCTTGGGTGAACGTCGGTATTCCGCCTCCGAAGGCAGCGTGGAAAGGATTCGGGAATGCTTGCAAAGCAAGAAGCTGATTGAGGTTCATCGATTGTGCAGGGAACGGGTTCCCAGCTGCGGCTATGCTAAGTAGCGCTGGGAGGTCATACGGGGATGGGTGACCCAACGCCGGCATGGCCTGTTGGACCTGGATGCCTTTCTTGCCCGCTAAGATGTCCCTTTTCCGCTTGATGATCTCACTCGCCGCCCCTCCCATGTCCTTCTGATTCTTCTCCTCGCCCCCATCGACATTTGAGTCTTGACCGATGCCACTGGTGAACGGTTCATCGGATGTAAAGGAAGCGTTGGTCCATAGATCGAGTTGTGCTGCGAGGTCTGCATATGGGCCGGCGGAAAGTATGTCTGCATCAGTTGTAGGGGATGCAGGCGTGGGTGGGGGATGAACGAGGTTCAGCCCTTGCAGTAGATCCGAGTTATTGGTTGGCATGAGTGCACAATCTGATTAGATTTTTGGGGAGACTGGGGCTGATTGGAGCGTATGCGATGCGGTCTGACGTGCTTCAGTGCAACGATGAGGCTAGGATGAGGGGGGATTGGGAGAGGAAGAGGAAGAGATGGTGTGATTCACGGTCAGCGGGTGAACTCAAAACGTAGACTCTCTTATCGGCTCTTCCGATCCCGCCGGCACGGAAAGCGGTTGACCTCCACACGTCGCACAACCTTATTACCAATAGCCGCGGTCATTGTCGCCGTACTTGGATCTCGCTTCCGTCCCATTGCCGTATGCATAAACCATTCTATTCACATGTAACAGCGACAAGAACTGCTTTGGGTACATATTGAATTCTCCCTAGGGCAAAAACCCCGAGCCAATCGAGTAGCGTTCTCTCAAATACTCCGAATTTTCCGGCAACCATCCGTTTACGACACCAAGAACACGCTCAGGACTGCAAGGCACATTCCCCATGCAGCCACCACGGAAGGTTCCATCCGGATATCGCCGCTCTTGGTCGTGGTCGCGGCCGGCGCCGCCGTGGTCGCTGTAGCGAATCCACCTCCACTTACAGTGTCAGTTGAGGAAACGATGGCCGTCGTGCTGCTCATGGATGTCGTTGAAACCGAGCTGGAGCTGACGATGGGGGAGATCGAGGTTGATGATAGACTTGGGAATGTGCTAAAGGACGTGAGCGTCTCGACGGCTCCAACCGGCAAGCTGGCGCTGGCGCAATTGGCTTGGAGACCTAAAAATATATGAATGAATAATGTAACACTCAGCAAATTAGCTGACATGAGAAGATTACCAGATGAAACTCACCGGACAAAACCTGATCATCTCCTTGAATGGACGCAGCCTCGTCTGCCGAGCCTCCATACTGAACGGTGCACTCAAAGCAGTTGTAGAGCTGAGTCTGGAACGCCGTGGTGCAGACGGCCTGAAGCGTGCTGTTGGTGGAGAGCGTCTTGTTCACGGAATCACAGCTTGAAGCACACTAGGAAAAACCGAACGCAACGAACAGCGGTGATTAATATGGGGTAAATGGTGGGGATAAGCGCAGGGAAATAAACTTGGCGCTCACTTGCGACGGGAATATGACCCCTGCCCGCTTCTGGAACTCGTTCAAGAGCGAGCTGGCGACTGGGGGTAAAACATTCAGCGCTTCAGTCATTTACGTTGACTTCGACTAGGAGGACCAGATAGCTCACCAACGCCAGTCACAATGAGAGGAGCAAGGAATAGAACTGATCGCATCGTCTGAAGCTAAGACTGAACTGGATCAGAAGATGTGTCCCAACTCGTGTTCAGAGATGCACAGCCAGTCCAACTCATAACACCGCTAAAATCCGTAAGTGATCGACAATTCTAATCTGGGCTCCGCTGTGACTCTCGACACCCACCGCAATCCGCTCGTTCACCACCAGCTCGACCGTAGCACTACTGCCTATCAACCGGTGTTTCCATGGGCTTCGACCTCGACGCATGTATCCAACAACTTCTTCGAAAACAGCTCCTACACGAGTCTCTACTCCGAGAAATATGCGAGAAGACCAAGGAGGTGCTCATGCGCGAGAGCAACGTTGTACATGTACAGAGTCCAGTGACTGTGGTTGGTGATATCCACGGGTAAGCTTCCCCTTTGTATATAGGCCCAGCGGGAGGGTAGAATGGAGAGGCCTGATGATCGGCATGGACGCGCTGGATTGAATGACGTTCTCGCTCCTATCCTATCCATCCATTCGCCCTCTGGGTCTATTATTCTCCTCGAACTATAAGCTGACCTGAACAAAGAACAGCCAGTTTTACGACCTAATAGAGATATTTAGGATAGGTGTGCGCAGAAGGGAGCGACGGTGAACGTTTCAACTGACGTTAACGCGTCATTCAGGCGGCTTTGCTCCAAATACCAACTATCTCTTCCTCGGTGAGTCATTATAGCTTTACTCCTGTTAATATACTTCAACCAATGGGCTCAATATGCCGCTGCTTTTGAAGGCGACTACGTCGATCGGGGCCTATTCAGCGTCGAGACCATCTCCCTACTAACGTGTCTCAAGCTGAGGTACCCCGACAGGGTACAACTCATTCGAGGGAATCACGAGTCGAGAGCGGTTACTCAGGTCTGTCGCAATGCTTCCGCATGATCCCTGGATGTCACGACTTATCATCGCTTTCTGTGGAAGTAGACCTACGGATTCTATACCGAATGCGTGCGAAAATACGGCTCGCCGAGCGTCTGGACTTACTTTACAGACATGTTCGACTTCCTGACCTTATCGGTAGTCATCGAGGATCGAATATTCTGTGTGCACGGGGGTACGCCACTCCGCATGGTTGATGTACTGCTACAACGGAACGACACAGATTGTTCATGTTGTGATTCCGCTTGTCTTCCAGGGTTGTCGCCCTCAATACACTCGATAGACCAGATTAAAGTCGTCGATCGGTTTAGAGGTATGGATCACCCTCCCCTCCTTTTATGCGAAGAGCGTTGATGAGATCTGGAATATTCGGCAGAAATTCCGCATGAAGGCCCGATGGCAGATCTGGTGTGGTCTGACCCAGATCCAGACAAAGAAGATTTTGCAATCTCGCCTCGGTACGTCTCCCCTTAACATCCCCAGTCAATCAAACGCTCTGCTTCTTCTCTTCGTGCGATAACCCCCATATACGCAATAGAGGCGCAGGGTACACCTTCGGTTCCGGCGTTGTTCGAAAATTCCTCGAGACTAACAACATGAAGCACATCCTCCGCGCACACCAACTTTGCATGGAGGGCTTCTCCGTCCTATTCGATAACCGACTAAGCACGGTATGGTCAGCGCCGAACTACTGTTACAGGTGCGGGAACAGCGCCAGCATACTGGAGATCGGTCCTGGGGAGCATACCCATTTCAATGTGTTCGAGGCTGCACCGGAAAATCAAACGGACGGGCCGAGTCAGCAATTGGGCTTGGCTGGGAAGGTGAGCCATGTGGTCCTCAGATATGATGGTAGCCTGTTCGCGTTATCTGTGGCTGACCCATGTGCTCCTATCGCACCCGTAGCTTCCAGAGTACTTTTTATGATCACAGTTGATTCTCGTTTCTGGCATATCGTGTGCCCACTGTAGCATTACAGTCTGGTTCCAGATAATATACCCCGCTTGTAGCGGACCCACGCAAGCAAGCACGAGCCCCGAGCAAACACTGCTATTCAGCTTGATCAGCAGTGGCTGGACCATTATACTCTGCTCGCAATGGAGGCGCTAGGGCAAACATTTAGGTGGTGTTGGGCATTGAAGCGGATGACGATACTGGGAGTCTCGTTTGCGTCGCTGATAAATTGTCCCAAATATATTGGCCCGATTGAATTCTACCCGAGACGCATAAGTAACTAGATTACTCGCTCCATTTCGTTTGTGGTAAGCTGGGGGCTGTGGTACCACGCGCTAGCATCCCCCCGCTGCTGCATATGGGCAACAGCAGAATCAACTTCCTCCAGAGAAATAAGTTGTACTTTCTTCGCTGAAGAACGGAGGGTGAGCTAACAAAGCCGGGAATGCGACTCATGGACTTACGCAGACGGTGTTCCAGTATCACAGGAATCAATCTCTCGCTGAGCTCCTGCAGCTTCTTGCTTAGCTGAAGAGCTCCGCTGCTGATCCTATCGCGCAGAGGAAGCGACAACGGACCCGTCTCAGGAAATGCCCCAACAATTGACTCCATGACAACCTCCTGTCGATGAGATCGATAAGCCAACGTTGCCGATGCCACATGGTGTTGGAGGCTCTCCAACGTAGCTTCATCCTCAAGACCGCGTTCGGTGATCCAGAAACAATGATCCGCGGCGATGGCACAACCTTCGCATCGAAAGGGTATGCGGGGTGAACCGGAGTTCATATCCAGGATACCTTTTCGACCTGCGTACCTGCCATAATCTGAAGGAGATGTTGCGACTGCATTATCTGGAGCTAGCACGATATCGTAAGTTTTTTTAAAAAAATTCTATGTATTCGGTGCTTGGAAAGTTCTTACTGGACCTGAATATTGAAGGGCCTCCGCGAAATGGGAGATGACGGGGGCAGGCTATCAGGCATTGCCTTAGTAATCATGCCTGCCTTGCGAATAAACTGTGCCCCTTACAGTCTAGGAACGAGGTTGTTGTATAAGTATCTTAACGTTTCAGCAAGACTCCGAACTCACGCTCTGAGACAACCAGATGGCGAGGGGACGGGATAATGAGTATGACTGGAGGATGTGGACTATTTTGGTACTTACGCGCTGGAGCCACGAGTGCAGATCAACGCGTAAGTATAGTGACTGTTCTGGTCTAACCATCCCAGTACTCACTGGCTAGAGTAGGGAGAACGGCGAGGAAGCTGGTTCGGGGTCGCAGTTTGGGGCAGAATCACTAAAGTACTCACATACTATTCGTGGTAAGGATCGAGATGGATATCCATCAGCACCCCCGTCAGTGTAAAGGGAGAGATGTACATGTATAGTTACCTCCTGGATAAAGGAGATAGAAGATGAGAAGATTTTCAGCTTCAAATACAATCCCAGACATGCGTGATCTTGAGTCTTACATTCTAGAAGGATACAGTAGCTAAAGATGAGCCTCACGATATGGCTCTCAAATACAGATGGTACTCACAGCCTGAAGTGTCGAGGGCCACCAAAAGACTATTGAGCTTTGATTCTGTTCAAAACTACGAGAGGTGACTCACACCAGAACGCTGGAGTGTTGGGAACCCAAATGCACAGAGGTGAGCATGGGTTAAGCCTAGGAGAAGGCCACTACGCACCGCCTGAAGTAGTAAGGATATAGGTGAGCGACATATCTCTCACTCTGAATTACAATTTAAACGCACAAGCTTGAATAGAGGTCATATTAAGGTGATTGTTAGACTCTGGCTAGCTTTGAAATCCGCGTTACATACATCCTGAAGGAGTGATGCCAGACAGAGTGGGTGAACAACTTCATCCTGGAGCTGGATTGACATTCCACGCTCACCGCCTGAGATGATAAAAAAGCGAATGAGCACAGAAGGATCGACATTAGAGCCAACTTTTCAGTGTGAATCGGCATGACTCACACGCTAGAATAATTGGAGGATGGGCTCAGAGGGATTAGTGTCGGACCCATGTAGCAGATTAGCAACACTTACAAACTGATACCGTGAAGCCACGATCCGAAGGTTCAGCATTGTCGTGTTCATATTGACTTGCCCACAGCACTCACACGCTACGAAGGCGATGGCGTAGGTGCGACAGTAAGTTATATTATCCGCAGATTGATTGCTAAACAACAAAACTTACGTCCTTGCGACACAAGGGCGGAGACAGCAAGTGAGCTTTTGCTAGCTCAAATGGGGTCGATTAGATACTCACGATCTTAAATAGTGAGCAGGAAAGGGAGATGCATTAGCTTTACTGCACTTCACAAGGTCACGCTCAGGGGACTCACTTGCTGGGGCAGCCATGGAGCCAATTAAAGATCCGAAACGTTTAACCTCTGAAGTGTGTCTATTGTAGCACTCACATTCTAGAGGAAGGTTTAAGAACTACGTGTGAACACAAAAATCTCTAACCGAACCAAAATACTCACATTCTAGATCGGAAACGTAATATATCTCAATGTGTCAGCGTGCGCGTCCTGATCCACACCAAAGATTAGTTCCACCTACATCCTGTAGCAGCGGCCAGAAGTAACCGGTTATCGTTGCTTGCCCCACCCTAGAGCAATTTCAATACTCACAATCTAATTTCATAAGCGGGTGAGTGAATCTCGACATTCTCGAAATTAGGATATACAAGGTACTTACTTGCTAAACGAAGAGTGCGGGGCGGGGTATCTATAAGTATTCTTGTCTTCGAACTGAGAGAGTCGTGCTCTTACGCCCTAGCGGTAACGACATCAGAGCCTCTAAAAGCACTGCGGTTTCGTAAATAGAGTTGTTTATACTTACAAGCTAGTAGGGAGGCATGCTTCAGATCAAGACAAGGGGCATCAGCCAGCTCGGGCAGCACTTGCATGTTGCGCAAAAAGATGTGGCATCCATGATAACACTCTTCGTATTAATTCCTCGCGCTCTGTTAATTTATACATAGTCTAGCTCAGCTGTGATCAAGCGTCGTCATGCTGATAGAAGCTCACGCTCTTCCTTTCGGTGATCTGCTCCACGGAAAAGAACTCCACCCGTAATAAGCTGAAGGCCGCTGAAGGAGATTTAGATTAAATTATAAAGTCTATGACTAAAAACTCACTCTGGCACAGCGTAACTCAACCTTGATTCCAAAGCATAGTGCTGCGCCTTGACGAACATCCGTTGCAGCGGCTTGTTTTGTTCAAGCACTTTGGCGGTGCATGTGGCGAGGGCGGCACAGTCTCCGTCTGGCTTGTGAAGATCTGTATAGTCGAGATATGATAAGATTAATCAAATTGATGCAGGTAAATTCCACCCATGACTGACCTCTTAGACGAACGTATGTGGGCAGTTGGCCATGAGCACTCTTAATTCGGTCCAACCAGTGCTCTTGAAACAGTTGCTCCGCTGCATGGGGCATCGCTTGAATGGCATCTCGCCTGTTCAGACCCGTTCGGCGCAGCCTGTTGAGCGCCCTCGTCTCCAGCCCGTCGTACTTAGTAAACACTACGACAAGGGGGACTAGTTCACTAGATTAGGAAGATCCATCGAGAGTAGACATGCTGCTTACCGTCACCCGTGCGTAGCCCGAGCAGGCGCATATCTGCATCTAGTAGAGGTCTCTCATCGTCAAGGGGGATACATATCCTTTCGAAACCCGTGAGCCATTTTTAATGTGTGTACATTCCGCAGAGCATATAGGAGATGCTTCACCAGATGGCGTGTAATCTGCCATCGAAGTCCATCTTCCCTCGACGCGCAATGAAATCTATTATTTTGTGCATCTCAATATCCGATCCAGACTCAAGACCGCATGAGTCATGGAAGACAAATCCGGTTGTGCTTGGATAGGTGATCTCGTTATCTATATCATGCAGGCCGCGCTAATGCGAGCAATGTAAGGATAATAGTCGGGATTGCGTTGAGACATATTCTCATCACCACTGATGTTGGGTTAAGGCTGTCCAATATGATCTGCAGATATTAGTTCGTTGATTCAGAGAGCTTCCCGTCAAGCATCGAGGATCGAGGTACCAAGTTCCCGTTACGATCGTACACAATCGGCACATCCGTTTCGCTACAGAGCTTCTTCAAGATTGTCGTCTTCCCTGCATTACCTTTGCCTATGATTAGTATCCGGAAGCGGGTTGGTTCATCTGACATGGTGCGGGTTGGTTGTAAACTTCAAGGGCCTTCTCAGGGTTGCTGAAATCACGGCGATATTGAACCAGATCACATAGACGTTGTCAAATGCCAACTGTCGCCGACCTCTGAGGTATCTTCATGGCACGATCAATAAAAACAAATAAGCTTCCGTGATTTCACTCTGAGGGGTGCATGTCGTCAGTTGCCCAACGTGCTGGGAGTCCTGAAATTTTGACACCGAAAATCTGCCCAAACTTCGTCCAAAATCGCGGCAACCACGGGCTCGCATCCATCCTAGTCTCACGTGGATATGGCTGCCGTGTCATTGGACCTGATCGATAGCGAGATGGCTGCGCTTTGCGGAGCCTGCCATTAGCGAATGTAGAGTAAGACTGTAATACAACCTTTCGCGCTCTGGAGTCTGCAAACAGGATGCAAGCCGAAGCGAGTCTGCGCGATCGTGAACGGCGGATGAACCCGGATGTCGAAGTAATTGAACAATCTTAGTTATACAGCCTCGAGAAAGTAGGCGATCGTTGAACAACTCAACAGTGTCGGGAATTGCGGATATAACAACTTCTAATTTCGTCTGCCCATTATGCAATGCTCGGCCGCAACATCAACTCAGCTGCCCAAAAGCCATCCAACGAGGACAGGCAACCGCTACTGAACGATGATGACGACGAAGAGCATGACCACAATAGGTCAAACCTTGTGTTTTCGGCTGGCGATGACGACGAAGATGACGACGACGACGACGACGATGGAGAAGCCTTCCACAGCTCGCTTGGGCTACCACCGGACTACGAACCGCCGGCAGTAGAGGACGGTGTGGCTCGAGCCCCGCCTACCCTGAGATCCACCGTTCAGAGTCGTGAAGCTCGTAAGTGATTTCTTCAATCACGGAACTCATCATGCTGCCATGTGCAACTAGCCGAGGCATATCCCGTTTTATCCCCTGACTGACCGTATGCCACGTCTTGATTCGGAAACGCAACAGAATTTGAACTTGACGACGACGTATTAGAAGGCGAGATCTCACCCGCAGACGCTACTATGCTCTCCGCAGCGCGACCAGGCTTACAGCGCAATCGGTCCTCGAATGGACAGACGATGCCGCTTCTCGTCGGTCTCATGGACTCTTCCGCCCGGAGAAGTCTGGATCTACCAATGGGCGTAGCAATAGAGAATGGAGACAGGGACCTTGCATTAGACTTGGAGGAACTTGCAAAGAGGAGAAATGCTGGTGGTGGGATGGTAGACTCAGTGGCGAATATGGCGAACAGCATCCTTGGTGCTGGTGTGTGGTATTACTCAGCCGTCCTCTTCAACTGCCATCTCAAACAAAACTAATCTACTTCTGGATATTATTAGGCATCATTGGTCTCCCGTACGCGTTAAGTCAGGCAGGGTTCTTTACAGGCATTGCACTGCTCGTCGCCTTGACATTCGTGACGGATTGGACGATACGCCTCATCGTTATCAACGCCAAACTAAGCGGGCGGTCATCCTATATTGAGGTCATGGACCACTGTTTTGGCCGCAGCGGCAAGGCTTTTGTATCATTATTTCAATTCTCCTTCGCCTTCGGCGGAATGTGCGCTTTCGGAATTATTATAGGTGAGTTGCTCACAGGGCACTCTTTACGCTGTTCTCATAGGTCATTCATTCACTCATACCATGAACAGGTGACACAATACCCCATGTCATCCGCTACGTCTTTCCTTCCCTTTCCACAACACCCTTCCTCTCTATCTTCACCAACCGACAATTCATCATTGCACTGTGCACCGTATGTATATCTTATCCCCTCTCGTTGCACCGCGACATTCACAAGCTCTCGCGTGCTTCGGGCTTTGCACTCGTCGGCATGCTTATCATCGTCGGTTCTGTATTCTTCGAGGGACCACACGTGTCGCCCGATCTCAAGGGCGACCCATCGAAACGGTTCACGATCATTGAGCCGCAGGTGTTTCAGGCCATTGGGGTCATCAGCTTCGCGTTTGTGTGCCACCACAACTCGTTGCTGATCTATGGCAGCTTGAAAACGCCGACTCTGGATCGGTTTGCCAAGGTCACACATATCTCCACAGCCATGAGCCTCCTGTGCTGTCTGATAATGGCGGTGTCGGCGTTTGTGGTGTTCACTGATAAGACGCAGGGGAACATTCTGAACAACTTCTCTCAGGTGCGTCCTACATCCCTTGAGCCGCTTCAGAAATGATTTTGATCCATCGGTTGTTATTGATTGAAGACGGATGCACTAATCAATGTGGCAAGATTCTGCTTTGGGCTGAATATGTTCACAACCTTGCCTTTGGAGCTCTTCGTCTGTCGAGAGGTATGTTATGGATGGCGTCGAAGCTAGACCCTATCATAGAGGAGTTACTCAACGTATACTTTGCAGGTCGTAGAGCAGTTCTTCTTCTCGCACGAGCCGTTCAGCCAGCATCGGCATGTTTTGTTTACGACGTCCATACTCTTCTCATCAATGATCAGTGAGTGGTAGCAGCCTATAATTCTGTCAGCTCGCTGACTATTGTCGACCTCCTAGTGTCAATGATTACATGTGACCTTGGCGTCATGCTCGAAATAACTGGGGGTGTTTCGGCTACTGTGCGTTTACTTTCTCCGCTATGATCGGTGCACCAGTTGATCAGGTACTTCGTCTCGTCTAGGCATTGGCATTCATATTCCCCGCCGCATGCTATATCAAGTTATCTGATCCACGTGCACGGTGGACATCACGAACGAAGCTCCCAGCATATTTGTGTACGGGGTTCGGCATCCTCGTAATGATGTTGAGCTTATTCTTGGCGTTGGGAAAAACTTGGTCAAATGAAGGGGGTAGCAGGATGTGCTCTTAGGACGCTACCAATGTATCAGCCTGCTTCTGGTATCTGGATCAGATCGCTTTATTATGCATACGACTATGTTGCTACGGAGACCCGACAGTCTGTCTGAGACTATGATATAGACCTGGAACTATGCCCAACTTGGAGTGTTACCGTGCCTCTCCCAGGGTTGGTAAATGTTCAAATCCCCCCCCCCCGGCACACACCTCTGCTGCTCTGCTGGATCAGCTTCTCAAAGGGAGCCACCCGTAGCACAAACAATCCATCGATATCTTATGGAGAACGGTATCCTCACAGTCGTGTGTTGTTCTTGAATGGCCCTCAAACAGGCTGCTTCATAGCCGCGTTCCCGCCTAACTCTAGTCGATCGGCAGGCCCTACATCTCTAGTATCCTTCCGACTACTCTTTATGATCAACGACATGCTTCCAATGGAGCTGCTACTTAAGATCCTACAAACCCTCTTGCCCCATTCATGGAACCGCGAGATGGTTCTACCTATTGAGTAGATCTCGCCGATATCTGCAAGGCATGGCGTACCATGATCGAGTCGCGTCCTGCTCTCTGGGCTCGCATCGATGACACCGAATTGCTCGCCGAACGCTACCTCGCAAGGTCGCAAGCGGCGCCACTGATGGCCATGCAGAGATCCCCTTGTGGCGCACAACGCGGCTCGAACCAAGCCCGTACGAAACACAATGGCACTCGGTCCTACAGCATAGTTACCGGTGGATGGATGTCCATATTTGCGTCTTCGATGAAGAACAGGTCTTAGAGGTGGCGCCAGTCCCTCTATTGAAGCGCTTCCACATCGTCGCGGCTGCAGACCCTTGAACTCTTTCAAGGCTCTGCTCTATCCCCAACGCCTTCTGCTCAACCAAACGGTCCCAAAGAATTGACACTCTTCATTTCTTTTCAAGTTATCGTTGTTTTCCCTTTCTCGTATTTCTCATTTGGGCCCTTCCGTAGATCAAATCCTAGCCGTTCTGGTGATATGCCAATGCCCTTTAGAACTCTCCCTTCGTAACGTGGCCTTCACTGGTGGCGCAGGGATATATCCCGCACACCGCTTACGGCTCCGGTCCTTCACCTCAACCTCCGTAAAACTACATCGCACTGCTTTCACACCTCGAAGTCTCTCGAATACTCGGTGTTATCGACGCTCCTGCCTGCAATAATCCTTCATTCGACGACAATGGGCCCGAGCTGAACATCTATACCGAGTATATTGAGCCATCATCCAAGGCACTTCTTCCAGCTGCAAAATCCCTTCACTTCAAAATATCTGAGGGCTGGCTCATATTTGACTTCAACATAAGATATAAATTTTATTGGTCTACTCTTCCTCCCCTGCATCTCTCAGCTCGTTTCATACTTCAATAACTCACATATCCCGATCAGCCTCGTCCTTTGCGGTGACGATAGCTGTATTATGTCCGACGACGAGGTGATCGAGACGCCATGGTGTTTACCCTCTATCACAAGCCTTGACCTGGAGGCACCCGTCAATGCATACGGGGACGAGGATGTAGAAGGGATTAACTTGGACTTGCTGGTATGGGGTCTCACCGAGCCAACTACAATCGACGGGGAAAGATGATGACTACCGCCAAAGCTGCAGAGGTTGAAGCTGCGCGAGAAGGTTTCGCGTACTTCAATGCTATTGGAGATGGTCGAAGCGCGAGCGCAAGCTCGCCAAGCAGCGAGTACTCCGGATTTGGGTGATCAGATTCCAGTAGCGTTTCAAGTGCTGTTGATATCTTCTCCACCCAGTCCGGATGAGGAGACTTTCGAGGCCATAAAGGCCATCATCGGAGAAGGGGCAAGCTGGACGAGGCCAGAGTGGTAGTTGAGGTGATGGAAGGGGTTGGTCGGTATGGTTGAGGGGAGGACGAGGGCATCACTCTGTCATCTGAACACCATCTTCTTCATGTGAAACGGGCTGGACGGACAGTGGACCCGTTCAAAGTTATGTTTCGAAGCCCATCTACGTCTGAATCATCCAATAAAACACAGATCAAGATGACAGAACCGTCTTCCCATCGGGGGCAAAATTGCGCAGAGTGGATCGTTTTGCCTCCACAGGCTGTTGATGACGCAATTGAGATGGCAAATATTTGTGTAATTGGCTTAGCGGGAAAATGAGCACGCCGCCCGTACCTGCTCTTAAACTAAAGTTGGATTATTGCAGGACACTGATGCAGACCGCTACTTCATCTCCTCGTCATCGGACTTCTTGGCGATCCCATGCTTCTCCAAGAGCGTGTCCACCTCTGCAGGCCTGTAGATTTTGGCTCGGGGCTGCTTGGTAGCTTTGTCGATCGTTAGGGTAGCAAACTCAACTAAATCAAAAAGCACTCTCTCAAAAGTAGTTCGTTTGCCAAGACTGACAAGTGGATAGGGGACTCACGTTTTTCACTTCCTAAGGTGGTCGAGTCCATGGTCTTGCTCATCACCTTGATGACAAGGGCGATCGCATCTTCCAGTGATATATCGTCTTTGTACTCCTGCTTCAAGAGACTCTGCGCCGTCCCGTTGTTCGCGCCGATACACGTAGCTTTCCATCCGCTGTAGTTGCCTGAGGGATCGGAGTGGTATAGCTGGAACTCGTAGTGGGGGTCGTAGCCTGCGTATAATAGCGACACCCCGAATGGCCGGAGGCCTGATGATTCATGGATGTCAGATGAGGTCGGTCTAGGCGAATCCGGATAGAGTCGTACCTCCGTATTGCGTATAGCCCTGTTTAAGATCGCACAGTTGCTGTGTGAGCTGTTCCACAGGGATATCTTCGTTGTAAGAGAAGAGATGCCGCTGTGCAGCGGATCGAGCATAGTTGATGATGGAGTTGGCGTCAGCGTTGATCCCTGCTACGCCTGTTATGACATTGCTGAAAGAGTAGAGTTTCATTCAGATCACTTTAACACCTCAATACCGAAGCGAGGCGTACTTGTTGACTAGGAAGATCTTCTCGCCGCTGCCGCCGTATCCTCCCTCCTTCACGATCGACAAGTCGAGCAGCTTCCCAGTGACCTTCTTCTCCGCGGCAAGAACGACTCCATCCTTGGCCAAGACCCCAAGGACAGTCCCGGCGTGTGAGATTGCCTCCATGGCATATTCGACTATCAGATGTGATCGTAAGGGTTAGATTCGCCATCAATTACACTCTAATAGGACGCCCTACTCTGGTACAATCGTCCTAGAGCGGAGAACATATTAGTATTGGACATCACGTAGATGCAAAAACTAAGAACACAGCTACCTACCCTCGGGAGAGAATATGGTCGTCCGACCTATACAAGGAAAGGATGATGAGCTTTAGCGCTAGAGTAGTGACTTCTGATTGAGCGTCTTACTGTCGTATCTGCGTGCCTAAATAGAGCTGTCAGCATGGCTGCAAGTTGCCTTGGCGGACCATGAGCCTTACCATTGTGTACTGGAGAGTGAGGTAAAGCTTGAAATGTAAGGAATTGGGACTACAGTACGCGTCGACCGCGACGCGTGTGCTATTGCAATACTAACTGAAGCCTTGCCAAATGTTGCCTTCAAACGACCCCTGCACGGCAGGCTAGCTACCCCAATAATCTGCCATGCCTAAACGCTCAGACTACGTCCAGATCCCTCAACAAGACGACGCACAAGATGGAGAATTCGAAGAAGGTCATGGCTCAGAGGATGATAACCAGATTGGCGAGTCTCCTTCAGCTGTTCACATGAGAGTGCCGAGCTCGTCCTCAGCCTCACGAGCTGCAGCAGGGCCCAGCACCAGCGACAACACCAGCTCACGTCGGCCATCCAAGAACGCCAAACCTCCAGGCAAGATCGACTTGCGGTCTCTAGATAACGCCTTCAAACGGTGGACCCAGGAAATTACGCAGAAAGTGCGCCGCAAGAAGAAGACCATGGATGCGGAGGCCAGGAAGGAGATTGTGTATAGCGTCTTCCAACGCGTCTTGCCCTCGCAATCGTCTGTACCCCAACCAGTGAGTTGATCGGAACTACAGGGCTCACTGAACACTTGCTGAATGGCAACCGCTATTTCAGACCAAAACATTGGATGACGGGCTACCAATGACGGAGAAGGACTTTGAGGCTCTGGCCAACTCCGTCAGGGCAGCAATACTTAACGGCGTGCATCCTAAGATGATTACGAAGGGCTCGTCGGGGAGTTATTTTGCTCGAAAGAAAGAGGATGGGCGTGCTCCTGTCGTCGGGTGAGTGCATCGTACAGACCATGGAAGGTGCCATAGCCTTCCGCTAGAACGCCTTGCATAATGGAAGTTGTCTCTAAAGGAGACAATGTGGACCTATCTTACAGCTCGAATGGCTTTAAAGAGCTATCCCCGCTGGAACAGCACCTGTCATGGCCGTTCATGGTACAGACCCTGACCATTCTCCTCTTATTGTCCACTATTCGTAATCAATCTATGCCACTAGAGTCTTCAAGCCCAAGGACGAAGAGGTAAGCTTATTATCCCTCCTGACCCGTAATCCTATTACTAATTTGCTTGTAATGTCCAGCCAGTATGTCGTCGTGAATGTTTGCATGCGGAACCCTCGCTGACCTGGGAATCCCTTGCATCGACAGTATGGTCATCTGAACCCAAAGACTACGAAATGGATACATCGAAACTTTTTTTGGTGGGTAGGGTTTGGTCGGGCATGTTTGATACCAAACCTGAGGTGCGCCGGACGACTTTTCCGTTCGGGTAAAACCTCTGGTGACTAACTGATGCCATAGCTACATCTCAGAGGCAGCCGCTTCACTTCTCGATGACCGATTGGACATGCATATCGTCCCTCGCACAGAGTTGGTTTCCTTTTCTAGTCCGGTGAGCTCTTGATATTATCGAGGCTTCTCAAATTGATTCTAATAGCATGGCGCGAGCAGGCTTTCTCGTATGGCTGGATCGATCGATCAAACTTTAAGAAGGGAAAGCCATTGCCAGAGAAAGTGGGGAGTTTACAGACCTTCATGCACGGCTATCAAGGTATTTGTCTGTAATGTCAGAGTAAGACTTCTAGACTAACCGACACTTCTGGAAGACGCTACTGCGTTTCTTCGGGATCATCCATGGCCTGGGCGATCACTATACGGTATAGACGAACTGGTACCTTCCACCCCGCTTAGACCTTTATTGAACCAACACCTTCCTTCAGATACGTACGACGAAGCAACACACCGGAGTGGTAGTGTGACAGTCAAGCGATGCTCGACCGCTCTGGGGGTGATGTGCGGTCGAGTAGGCGAAGCTGAGGAAGACGAGGACGGCGACGATCCACACGAGGCTGAAAATGATCAGCCAGGGACTTTCCACTGGACGCCCGCGATACAAAACGAGTTTCGGGAAGAGTTAGAGAAGTTGATCATATTAGGTCTGTGATGTAACGGGCCCAACCTTGTCACGGTTGCTGATTTCCCCTTTCCATAGATTATCTAATGCGTAAGTCATGCAGCACGGACACAATGGGGCCCAGCGATTAATCTGTGGAATCTATTTAACAGGCAACACTGATAGAGGCCTTGACAATTTTGTACGCCGTTCCCGTCTATTCCAGGGGAATTGTAAATAAGCTCATTATCTGTGTCTGGTCTAGATGATTAAATTTTGTGAAGGCAACCGGGAACGACCAGTGGTGAGCCGAGCTCCTGCTGGGTCGTTCGGTCCGCAGCATCCTATGATGAGCCAACTTGGCTCCACCACCAATCAGCCATGTCTCTCAACCGCGATGTCTGCAACAAACGTCTCCCCTACTCCGTCCATCGGTCTAACCCAGGATGCCGAATCTTCGCCCCAAGATAGGCCCCATATCCATCTCGCAGCTATCGATAATAGTCTTTCTTTCCCACATCAGCATCCGAAAGGTTGGAGAAACTTCACGTATGGTTGGCTATATCTGGTAGGTATCTCTCGATTACCACCCCCTGAGTCTTTGAGCTAGTCCTTAACCTCAACGACTGTTCTAGCCCGTGTCCCTTATTGGCCGGTAAGCCGCCCTGTTAAGCCATCACGTACGCATAACTTACCACGACTGTTCTACGTGTGTAGACCCTTTAGTCAAAAGATACGAGACCATTTTCTACCGCTGCTGTCTGACCCTGCATGGTGGTCAGAAACGACGTATCGGTTGAGAAAATTGCACAAGATCGATGACGGGTTTAACGACCGGATGTTTCAGCGACAGATGGCAGTGATGAAGGGGCAGGGATGGAATATTGTCCAGTGCCTGAAGCAAGCAGTAGGTCATGCATGGAGTATATGTCGATCACACTGCTAAGCGTCTTCTTGTTTTAGGAAGAAGGCCCTCTTGAGCTCACGCGGCGGACGAAAGTCCTAGTTTGGGACGAAGAGGTTGAGGTCCCAGTCGATGCCACCGCCGATGAGATAATCGCCATCGTTGCGCAAGCGCAGGTCAAAGCTGGGGCATTCTCAGCTGACGTCGTTGGCACACCGCAGACTGTAAATCCCAATCCAATGACACCGGAAGCTGGATTCCTCTCACTCCCCAGCTCACCAGAACAGCAGAAACCAACGCCACGCCGGCCAGGACAGCTGACCTCAGCCCGGCGTGTGCGCAGCTACAGCATTGGGGGTCGGCTTCGTTCACCGGACGGCACCAGGTTCTCGTTCCCCTTCCACTCACGCCGGGGGTCCATGTCTAGTGGACTAGATTTGTCATCACGGCCCGTGCCCTTCGCAAGCAAGATGCGCGGGGACGGTGCACTGTCAGGCGGAGCGACAGGCGTAAGCGTACTGGCCCATCTGGAGAAGCTGGACAAGGTGGAAAGTGGACTGAATCGTGTCATTGGAGAAGGTCTTTCGCCGCAAGCTGCGAACACATCTGTGCTGTACGAAGAGGAAGAGGACGTGGGCGAGGCCGTCGTTGCAGCTCCTGTGATAACCGCCGATCTATTTGAACCTGCAGCCACCACGTCCGCAACCGCTTTGCCTGCAACCGCTCCGACCGAGGCCGAGGCCAATGGTGACATCTTCACTCCTGCGGCGGCTGTTCCGCCTCCTGTACCCAGCGGAAAACCAAGGACATCGCTAACATTTGACCTTGGCTCTCCGCCTGAGCGCCCGCATCGGGCAGGAACGAGCAAGCCGTTGCCCGCGGTTTCGTCTATTGCCACTGGCCCAACTCTGGAACAACTGTTAGGGAGCGATGACCTGGAGTCGGGCAGGCGACACTCCCGGTCGGTCACAGATGAGAACGAGTACTCAGCATCCTCTTCAAGGATAGGGAGGAGAAAGAGTTACGATGTATCTCGCCCCAAGGATCCGTTACGGAAGATGAAGATCGTCATTGCGGAGGTGTGTGCTGATCTCTCAATGGGGAAATTGATTTCGCGCTCACAACATATAACATTCCTATATTTCTCCTAGCGACTTGAGACTGTAGATGCTAGCCCCTTCTTTAGTGGCTGGTAGTGACACGCCCATTGGCACAACCCTTCTGCTCGCACATCGTTTTCTTCTTTTTGCTTTTCTTCATGCTTGCATACTGGATTCTGTTCTCTGTCATGCGATGCTTCAACTGTCAGTTATCATAGCATGTGGGTCTTGATACATGACATGTGGTGCACCGCACAAGTCATGTTGAAAAGGCCGTCGGCGAGTCTTTCTGAAAGTCCTCGCCCGTATTCCTCTCTTGAAACAATACCTACGTGGGTTTGATCTGCACCGCAAAGCACCGCCGGTTTTCCTAAAAACTCCCAAACCCGATACAAAGTATACTGTGCATTTACATAACGATGACTACGACGACACACCCGCTTCCAGTCGAGTTCCACGGTGCTGTCGAGTCCATCCGGGGTAGGCTGGAGAAGGAAGCGCCTGGACTTGCCCAAGGGTTAGGACAGCCATCGGTCGGGATCGTCTGTGGATCTGGGTTGAGCGGTCTCGGCGACGCTCTGCAAGACAAGGTGGTGATTCCATATGAAGAGTTGAAAGGCTTTGGCAAAAGTACTGGTATGTAGAAGATATCTCCTACTTTCTACATCTACGCAGCCTTACCCTCTCTTCTCCGGGTGCCGCGATCAGTCTCGGGGCACAAAAGCGCCCTCGCTTTTGGATACTTGGCGGGAAAATCAGGGAGCGATGGGTCTAGCAGACGCGTACCGGTAGTTGCTATGCTTGGAAGGGTGCGTGGAGAGTATCTTGCATTGCTCTTACTCTGTTGATGACTCACTTGATGCCTTTGTATATGGAACGCATTCGTTTCTTGGGATGTCGACACCATACTTGGACAGTTTCATCCATACGAAGGTCACTCGATGGCATCGACAGTATTTCCCATACGAGTGATGGCGCTCTTGGGAATTAAGCGATTGATCAGTTGAGCAATCCAGGCTGAAATCCGCCTCGCACAATCGGTCGCGCCTGATGCAGTGCCTGAACGCGCATATAGTCACGAATGCAGCTGGCTCTCTTAACCCGAAGATACCAACGGGGACAAGTAAGAAGGCTCAACTCCGCGTCAGAGTGAGAGGCCTCTGACAAACGTACGTGCTCATAGTCGTGGTCATTCACGACCACCTGGCTCTGCCCGACCTAACGGTACGTCGATGCCATCAGGCTTCAACGTTCAACGAGCCATCACTTACATATAACGAATGTCCCCCGGTTATATAGGGACATCTAAACCCACTGCTTGGGCCCGTGCTCGCCCCGCCTTTCGAGACCCGCTTCGTACCACTATCAAAGGCGTATTCCTTCGAGTTGCGCAAGGTCGCGTTCAGAGCCGCTCATGAGCTACAGTTCCCTCGAGAGTATCTCGCTGAAGGGACATACGCATGGGTCTCAGGTCCGACGTACGAGACAGCCGCCGAGGGACGTTTCCTTCGCGCTGCCGGAGCTGACGTCGTCGGAATGAGCACAGTACCAGAGGTGTTGGCGGCGGTTCAAGCACGCGTAGAAGTGCTTGTGCTGTCCTTGGTCAGTAATCCAGTCATCATCCCGGATTCCTACCCATCTGCGAGAGAGGCCATTGATGATGAGGTGAGTTGAACATCACGAAGTTCTTGTATTCGTGGCTGCTTTGAGCTTAACGGTTCAATAGGTGGCTAGGAGGCCGCCGAAGCAGGTTGTAGAGGAAGAAGTGTCTCATGCCGATGTGCTGGAGGTTGGAAAACAGCGTGGGGAAGACATGAAGCGGTTGGTAGAGAAGATCGTCGAGATGCTTTAACTATAATGAGCAACGGAGGGTACCGATGCGTCATGCACACGGCATCTCAGCCCATTAAATTTGCTACCGTTCCTTACCAATGCTCATACGACGGGACCCACTGCAATTGGTTTGGCCTCTATGTGGCTTAAGGGTCTGGTGGCTTGATTCCGGCTTGATAAATGCCTCATTCCTAGCTGTGGCGTGGCATCAAAGTCTGGGTGGCCTATATGTAACTGGACTGATGCCTTTCACCGTGAGCCCCCCACGCCCACCTACGCCTACAGCAGACGTTCTTCCTCATCGCCAATCCCTTTCATTCCATCGATCAAGACGCAAAACTCCAAGATGCACTTCTCCGCCCATTTGTTTGTCCTCATTGCCCTCATCTCAGGAGCTATCTCGCGACCAACTGATATCGTTGATGGCGTCGATGGTGACGTCGATGGTGTCGTCACCGATTTGCTCGGGGGAGGAACTGGAAGCGCCGCAAGTGGAGGAACCGGGGCTCAAGCAGATAATGCTGGAAGTGGACGAGCTTGGAAATCGTGAAGGTGAGCCCAGTTCTTTACGACGCTCCGAATAGTGGCTGACCTAACGGGCTGATAGTGATACCAGGCCCAACGCGCTCAGATGGATGCACCGAGCTGTAATCCATCATGTAATTCGGGTGCGTTGACCGTGCCTTCATTTCCCACTGATAAGTTTCCGCTCATCGTCGCTTTCGATCACACCATGCTTTAGTAGACTCTGAACCATATACCACTGTCACTATTCGCACATGTCCTCTTATCTCTGCTCCCAATCCATATACTACTGTTGTACATACTTTATGAGACCCTTGTTATATTCGATTTTCTTTGCCTCATCTAACGCTTGCGTTCGCTCAAGCCACTCATGATGTGGCTCTCTTGCAACTTCATTAAAGACAGGCGCTTTTGTAGGCCTTCTTTGCTCTAAACGCTCCTCGTCATGAGTCCTCACAATCCCGCTTTGGTCGTCTGCTGAGATCTTAGAAGGATGTCCGATCATCGATCGGGTCTTCAATGTGCCGCCCTGTACTGCTATGCACATGCAAACTGTCAATCATCGCGTTCCCTGTCGTATAAAACATGATTGTACCAACCCGTTCGTAACCGTTCTTATTATTTCTCTGGTCTAAACCCTACATCGCCTGAGCGCTATTGGCGACGAGCGCCAGATGCGCCTTAGGCACCGCTTGTGCCGCATACTTAATAACGGCGCACTTTTTTTTTTTCTTTCTTCGAGCTGAACGCTTTTCTTCCTTAATCCAACCAGCCTCTCCAGCCCAACAGCCTGCGCTCGAATTCCTTCCGGTACACACCACACTCAACTACGTCCGCTTTCCTGTCAAGAAATGCGTTTCATCGTGGAAACTCTCCTCGTCCTGGCGTTGGCGTGCAGCCCTGTATTAGCCAACATGGCACCAGGCGTAGGCGAGAAGCGAATGTTGAGACGTCATGCAGCTTCTTCGGAATCCACCCAAGACGCTTGTGGAGGTAGGAGCTGCGGTGCCTCCCCTATTTGAGGTGTTGAGGTGAGCATACCCAAGCAGCGTTAGTGTGTGTTCGTTGACCAAAAATAATGCTGACGAATTCCCCCCCCCTCTCTCTATGCATAGGCATTTTGATCTGTGGTTATTGCGTGGATCTTCGTTGGGAAGAAGATGGTTTCGTGATATTCCGATGACGTAAGCAGTGCCTGCAGCCCAATGGGTCCAAGCCTGACGACTTTCCTCCAGATATATTTTGATATCTATCCCCAACGATCGCCTCGAGTTTCCGCTACCGACCCGACATATGAAGTGTATTTATCTCGCTTACCAACTAGCATTTGAGCTCAACAAAGTTGATATCTTTCGCGGCTTCAAATCCAACCCGCATTTCAGCCTTCCGCTCCGCTCTCGCCTGGCCAAAATTCAAATCACAATGGGTTCTAATGCTGCCTAAACCTCGTGTCTGTTCCGCCCAGTGGAGACGGTTTCTCCTTACTGAATCCCCCTGAAGTTGTCTTGATCATATCCGTCGCGATGCCTACGGGTAGATGATGAGCTTTGTACGATCGCTAGTGATGTGCTCCATGCCAGTCAATTCAGCCTCGGGCACGGAAGGACATGATTGCGATAACGGAGCCATTGGTTTCTGCGCTGCCATGGTGGATCGGATCTATTTCCTCTTCGTCATCCGCTCACAATTGCATACAAGTGCCTCTCGGATACCTCCTATCCTATCAAACGTATATATTTCGTTCTACATCCTTTCAGTGTCACGCTGGCTCATTCCCAACTCTCAAACTCACCATACCCACCACATCCGTCATGCGCTTCGCTCAAACCATCCTCGCTCTCTTCGCCCTGCTCTACACATCAGTGGCCGCACCTATCTCCGAACCTGTGGCGGTCATCGAGCCCCGCGAGTCAGATTTTCGTGGTGGGCCTGCTCCATACTCAGAGTGAGTTTCGATCCCATATGTTATGCTTGGCGTCTAAATATAACGCCCTCTGCCTCTCATCTCTTGCCCTATGCTATATAGTACCCTTCTAGACCATGTCGTACAGTGAAACAATGTCTTTGAGAACCAACACCTACGTTTTGATATGCACGAGGGAATGAGACTTGTGAGGATGCTCGACATGTTTTCTAAACCCTTCCGTGACGCATTTAATCATACAAGCCGATGTATCCGATTCAAATAAGATCGAGGCGAGTGGCCTTGTATAAGTCTACAACAAATTTACAGGATATCATTGCTACGGATAGGTTGAGACAAGTCGATCGCACCACTACGACCATGAGTAGCACGCTAAGCTCCTTCTCAGGGCCTGAAGTTCTGGCCTTACCATGGCTCAATCTCAATCTCACGGACGGTAGGGACGTTACAGACTCAGTGCGTCTTGTCAAATGTGTGGCCTACGGACTGAGCAACATCAAGATTGGATTGCCAACCATGCGGGGTCAGGCCTGGATGGATGGTTCATACATAGTATAGAACCTGAGTTTGGGAGGCCCTTTTGCTATGCAATCCTTCAACGCTCAGCATAGGATGCGTACGAAGTTTACTGATTCCGTGTGTTCCACGACCATTTTTATATTCTGGTAAGGTGCACAAAGATCACTGAGTCGCTATATCTTTGAATTGAGCTAAAGGTCCATGTCTAAACGAAAGAACAAGATGAGAGAAAATGCGCTTGCTAAAGAGAAGAGGAAAAGGATCATTTTTAAAGTAGATATTGAACGGCAGCGCTGTGATGTGAAAAGAGAGAGCAAAGAAATGTACGAAAAGGGTATGCTGACCCCTCTAAGGTGTGGGACAAGGATTCCCACCTAGACTACAACCCATCATCGACCACCCATCTGAGCATACTGTGCCGCCTCGGGATCATACCTCCTCCCTTCCTCTTTCTCTGCGTTCGCTGGTGCGCCGCCTTGTCCGCCAGCTCCAGCGCCATTGCCACCCCTCGCGTTCTGGTCGTTCAACGCGTTCAACGCGTCCGTGGCATTACCGATACCGGCACGAGTCCCCCACCCAACCTCGTGCAAGGTGAAGAGCGCGTACATCTTCATGATGGCGAAGTAGTAACCGAAAAGAATGAAAGCGGGAACGTGTATGATGTCCTGTGGGCGGCCCCAGAGATGCGGGAGGAGTTTGACGGTACGGGTGCACATGAGCCAGATCAGGTACGAGACGACGATATTCCTTTTGGGAGAGTAGATGAAATATCAGAATGGGGAAGATGTGGTAATAGAGAAATGCACATCTTTTGCTCACCAGACGGGGAGATGGTAGAGGCCCTTGGCGCTCTGCACGGCGAGGTAAGCAACCAAGCAGGGACCGACGAGAAGTGTGAAAGGATTGAACAACTTGTCCACCTAGAAGATTGTGCATAATACATCAGCCGACGCCAGTTTGTGAGGTCAAAAAAGCGGTAAATACACACCATGGTATAAGCGCAGTATGGGTGCGACGTCCAGACGTATCTCTCCATGAACAACGACCGCAGATCCGATCGCCAGGTGTTTCGCGTCCACCTCAGCACCTGCAGCAAGAACCTCCAGTTGGGCTTCATGGTTGAGAGCAGTTCTGCCTCGTTGCAGCACTGGATGTACGTATTCCATCCATGGGCCACCATCCACCTCGTAAGGAACTTGTCGTCCCCAGAGTTCAAATGGTACTTGCCCAACCAGAAGTCATTGGTGAAGCCGTGAATGAAGTCCGGGTCTTTGAGAATGATGGTCCTGTAGGCGGCGGTACGACCGGAGAGACAGGGGACACCCCCGTCGATGTGCGTCGCGGAAGAGATCTCGATGTTTCGGATGGTAAGACGGAATGCGGCCAACACCTCCCAGACGGTCATCTTGTCTCCACAGGGCTGCACCCTTTGACTCGTTCCAACACCTCCAACTTTTTGATCCTCGAACGGCGACAGGATGTAAGGTAACATGGTAGGCGGCCAAATGGCATCATCGTCGGCGAAAACGATGATATCCGTAGTAGTGTTCCTAATCCCGTGAACCATCTGTAGCCGCTTGTTGGCGAATGGCACGGTAAGGACACGAATACGTTGTGGGTCGACGGCGTTGGCAAGGTCTTGTAGAGGGCCCAACATCTTCTCTTCGGTGATGATAATGATCTCCTTGGGTTTTCCGACGAGCCATGAGCGTGCAGCTTCCTTGAATTCCTCTCCGGCATCGATAGTGGGCACGATGATGGTGACATCTTCACTGGCGATGTACGTTGGGTTGATAGGTAGCGGGACAGGACGGTACGCTTTTGAGGCGGCGACACGAATAGAGAACCATAGGTAGCGGTAGAATCTAGAGGACGTTGGTGGAAGCGAATAAGACCGCGAGGGTTGGGGGGTGGCGGGCTCAGTGATAGCTCGGTGTTTTATGGATACTGACGAGCGCGAAACTCACCCAATGACCCCGAAAGGTACGACTGGAAGGAGAGACCATCCAGATGTTAGCACAGCGCTCTGGATGCTCGCTGATACATGACACTCACAAACTGGGAACTTGTCGGCTGTTAGATACAACATTCCGACAGGTCAATCAGTCAAGCAAAGAATCAAAGGAAGAAGGGGTCAGATGTGAGGGTGCGCGCGGAGGGGAGATATGCAATAAAGAATGTTCAGCGCTCGCGAGGTATTTGAAGTACTGCTCAGACGAGGTGGTGGGGATGGGATAAGGAGGCTGGAGGCGATGAGGTAAAAGCGGGTAGGGGAGAAGATCTGGCACCGCAACCGCAGCCTCAGCCTCGAACCCAATCGGTGTTTACGGTCCAATCGCTGAGGCCATCTCGGCCACGAGCACTGCCAAGTCCTCCCACTTTTTAGCGCCTCACCACGCGTTGTAATCTACATGTGTAATTGGCATTCTCATGGACATAGTTTGATAGTAATCATTAAAACCGGGCGAAGACAGCATGAAGAGAGAGAAAACAGTTTCAAAGGGCAGGCCAAAAGTCATCAAAACACGATCGCGCCAGGAAAACATGACAAAGTCTCAGGTCGCTCCTCACCGCGGACGACATACTCTCCAGTACGGTCCTTCGGAAGGCGCATCCGGAGGACCTCGTTGACGTCCGTCGTATCACAATCCGGTCATCGCTTGAACGGTGACACATCTGGGTTCCACGCCCATCGTCCCTCCATGAACCCGTTCGCGGTGTCCTCCAACACGACCTCGTTACGCTTGAGCACGTACACGGTCTTGTCTGTTATTTGCTGTCGGAGAGTTGCAACGGTGTCCGACTCGATTGGGCGTTCGAGGAGCTCCGATAGGGCTTCAACGGCCTTCTCGAGATCCCTGGAGTAGATCAATTCAATCAGGCTCTGGTTTTATGCTAAAGGTGAAGACAGTCTAGGCCTACCTCTGATTATCTTCGAAGAGCTCCTTTTGATTGCCTTTCTCTAAAAGACATGAAAGGTTCCGAGGTGAGATACACGCACAATACGGTGCATAATCATATCTGCCGTTGCTCCCGCTCTTACCTAGATAGTAGCCCATCGCATATGTCCACTTGAGCGTCATCCGGCACTTGATCACCTCATCGACAGCCTTCTTCGCAAACTGCACTTGGATCCATGTCAACTCGGATGTCTCTTGCATTTCTTGCATTTTTTTCTCCGTCTTTGCGTACAGATCCAGAGACAGGCGCGCGGACTGCTCGTGGTTGGCCCAACGGTTGTAATACTATGGAAGCAATGCCATCGCCCAATGTTAGCGATCGGACAAAGGCTTCCACTGAAGAATTGCTTACATGCAAGTACCGCTCCAACGACGCCCGACTCTTGGATTGCGCGTCGCGAGCGTTGACACCATCTGTCTCGTTGTATCTATTGCAAGAGTACCACGCGTTCCCGTGCTCGGACCAAGGCCCCATGCACACCCAACAAAACTCGTTTTTGCACTTCTTGCATGTCATGTGGCTAAGTTACCAAGTCTAATTCAGCAAAACGGTCAAGCGTCTCCTTAAAGTTTACAACTTACTTGCATCCACCATTCTTCTCGATCGTACTCTGACACTTGGGACACTCCTTCGTGTTGCTCTTGATCCAGTTCGCCGTCTCGCTATCATCTTGGCACTTCTTCAACCAAAGCTTCGCGACCACGCAGATTAATGGCCGATGATCGCTATCCTCTCCACATCCAAAACAGAAGTCGTGTCCATTCTCGCACTTTACAGTCGGCACCATTGTCTCAAGACTCGACTTGGTCGAAGCGGACGGACAGCTGACGGCATAATCGCAGCTCGGCGCTGGGCAGAACCTCAAAGCTGCAGAGCATTGAACGAAATAACGTAAGAGGAGGTCCTTGAACTTGTCCTTGGTCTCATCTTCCAGGCTGAGCGGATCCACCCCGTCTTCGATCTTGATCGTGCCGAGGATGACCGTGTCTGGCACAACCTGATTACATCCACCTTCCATACATCGAATTGAGTGCTCGCCTTCCTCCCGGATCTTTCCAGTGAGATATGTCGACCAGCAATTTGTGCAGAACTTATGTTCGCACCCAAGGAACATCACACCGGTGGGCGGAACGGCCTCACAGCAGCAGATGGGGCACATGAATTCATCCTCGACCGGTGGCGGTGGTGGCGCTGCGACAGGATCACGAGCGGAAGATGAGCGTGTAGAGCGACGCGCCGCTGTAAGTTTAGATAATGCAGATGTCGATGCAAAGGGGGTTGGTGTAGGCATGGGCTTGGGTTTAGGTGCGGCTGTGATCTGCGGTGGGGCAGTAGGGACGCCAGCGGCTTCCATCTCCTTATTCGAATCCTCCATGCACTTATCGATGAGCTTCTCCTTGTTCCATTGCATATGTCGAAGGAGGAGGAACGCCGTGCTGATCTGTGATGGTCGATGTCAGACAAACAAGTGGAGGCGAATGATGGTCGTCAGTCAGCGCTCAAACGCATAACCACACAGCCTCGGCCCAAAACCGAAAGGAACTGCGCAGAACTTGTAACGTGAGGATAGACTCACATCGACACCAAGAACGCCACAGAGTGACTCCGCCTCTTTGTTCATAGTCTCGTTCATATCCTTCGTGCTCATGCTATCATACTCCACCTCGTACACCTTCCTCTTAGGCTTGGAGACGTTCATGCTCATCTCCATGCCACCATAGTCATCATCAGACTCCTCTGGTGTATCCTCGGCGTTCATGCCTACGTTCGTGCCGAAGGTCAGACAATGAGATAACGAATGCCAATCGCCTAATGGGAAATGAGGCTCACCGCGTTCGGAGTGCATGTCCTCATCGTCGTAGTAATAACGGTCAGAATCGTCTGACATGTAGTCGCTCATAAAGCACGATGTGTCAATGTGGGGTTAGTGGGTTGGGTCTGGATTTGAGAGGAGAGGAGGCGAGGTGAGTGATGTGCACAGGGCGTGGAAGTGAAGGGTTAAAGAGACGCGGGATGAGAAGCGTATTACATAGCCACGACAAATGTTTCCATCACGTCCTGACTCAGTCGACTCGAGCCAATCAGACAGCACCTTGATAGAGCGTTCATCTTAAGCGACGAGGAAAGACTGCATTTTTCAGGCCGAAATACATAGAGGTAATCAGTATCCTGTAGAAAAAAGCTGACACAAGAATGTAGATCCCAAGATAAATAAGAGATGACAGGGAGATGGAACCGGGGTTGCGTTTTGGGGCAAGGGGGGGGGGAGGGCGAGGGCGAGGGGGGGCTATAAAACACTACGCGAATGTGTCGATTATCCAACGATATTGATCACAGGGCTGAGCCATGATTGATAGTCAACCTCATTGGTTGGATTGCCAGTTATTTTCAAAGCCTGCGCAGCAAGTTATAAGTCGGACGAAGATGACCAAACGATGTCAACTGAAATTCATTCACCCTCATGAGGATCCGGTAAGACCCATCCGGGACCGTCGCTCCCGAGGGTAGGGTCTTGTTCGAGAACTAAATCCAACAGAAGTCAGGCCATGAACGTGAAAAAAAGATATTGATACGGACGGTGAAGGTAGACAGTCCTCCGTTCTCAGGAACATCCAGTGTGTTTCGGCTCACGTATGTCTGCTGTTGCAATGCGCCGATGATCGGAACTTGGGCAAACGTGCCCGACTGTGTCACAGAGCCAGGATTGAACAGCCAACTGAATATGCTCGAGACGTTCACAAAGGATGCGCTGGACTGGCCGGGTGTGGAGAGGGTCGGGAGCAGACTGGAGACCAGATCCCTCTCAGTCAAGTGTGGTGAACGCGTCTCGAGTCTCTTCCCGTTGCCGTGGCTTCTTCGCTTGATACCTGAGCGGTGGCCCTGGAGATCCCGTCTACTGAGCGTCGGTACGAATGTAGTAAGCGCGCTGACAAGATCAAATCGGAGGAGGGGCGTGCCAGCTGTGAGGCGGTACTGTATGGAAGGAAAACTTCCGTCTATGCATATCAAGAGCTTGGTCAGTGTGTGATTTGCGACGGTCAAAGATGCATGCCACTGACTTGACATGGTATAATTCTCCGGTGGGGCTGTGGAACTCTGGTAGTTGCCATTCCCGTCGAGCAGCGCAGGCAGGTTATAACTTCCAGTATCTACCACACCAATCATTTTAGCAGTCCATTCAGCACCGGAGTCGCATGTTCACGCCCACCACGTTCAAGCACCAGGACACTCACAGTAGTTCCCATGATCGATCACTGGCATGTCATACATTGCCGCTGCCATCCCCTGATAGGTCGCCACTACTCTATCGCCACTCGTCCCATTCGCCGCAAAGACGATCTGACCCGTATATACCGGAAAGGTCTTTGGATCCAACCCAACTGGTGGTTTGAATGTCACCGTCACCAGTGCAAATCCTCCTGCTGGAATCGTCACTGCTGCCGGAACGATTGTCGCAGTCGCATACATGGTCGACAACACAGGGGCAGGATTCGCTTCGCTGCTATTTGTCCCGGTGCTCATGAATGAGGGTAAAGTCCCAGCGGGCTGATGGGTGATCGAATACGTCTGGCTTGCAGCGCCCTTGTAAGTGTTGAACAGCATGATCGTCTTGATGTAGGATGGGTATTTCGTGTCGTTGAGCATGAGTTCCGAAGGGGTGATGAACGAAGACGTGTGGACAGCGGCATAGGCGTTAATCAGACCAGCGCCTTGCAGTGTCAGAGTGTTGATTGGCCCGCTGTCGTCAGCCGTCGTCCCTACCGCGACAGCGGTCTGCTCCAAGACCGATAGGACCGAGAATCCAGCGAGTATGCTCAATCCCGGTGTCTTGCGCGCACTCTGGAGAATGAGAGCTGCAGCTCCAGATACCAAGGGCGCCGAAAATGATGTCCCTAGCGTGGTTGGCCATGCATTGGAAGACCAACAATTAGCCCATTGGCACGTAATGAAAGGACTCGCTGTGGAACCTCACCACCATCAATTGCCCAGGAACCCGCCGACGCTGGTTGAGCCACGATGATCTCCCCACCACCTACACCAGCGACACTCGGTTTTAGGTTCAAGTCGTACGCTTTGTCAAGATGGCATGGGATTTAGCGCTCCAAGTTGATCGGAGAGACTGTAGCCACATCTTTGCTTACTGGGGCCATACGCGCTAAAATCGGACACCATCCCGCCAGTCTCAGGATTGGCGACATCGGCCAATTGCACGGACGGGAAAGTCAAGGTGATGTTCTTTCCAGCGGCGAACTGCGCGACAAGCTATGGGCCAGATAATCCCAAGGTAAGTAAACAAGGACCGAGGCTGCGTCCTTCGAAAGCCTTGACGCACGTATTGCCCATCCGTCTGGCCAATCAACACTGCAAAGGATCCTGTAGGAACAATGGGTGCAAAGAGCCCAGGTTCAGTGCTGGATGATAAAGAGATTCAAGTTAGACAAAATGAAATAAAAACACAATATATTGAAGTCCAATTCTTCTTTCGACTGCTCACTTATAGATCAGGATATAGGTGCCACCGGCAGCCTGGATGTTTTGCACTTTGGTGACCTATTCGCAGGTCGGTAAAGATCAACATTCAAGAAGTGTAACGAATGAGAGGGAGACTGACGAAAGCACAAGCGCCCCGCTCCACCACGTAAACGTATTCGGTCGGGTTTGTAAAGTTCGCTGTGAATGGGGTGCAGCCGGTTATGTCGGCCGGAACAAATATTGGTAAGGCACCGACAACAGGCAAGGCCGTGATGGCGTAGTACGGCTGAGACGAGACGCGGCCAAAGCAACCCAGTCAACTCTTCATCCTCGGCGACATGAAGATGAGAGTGTGAATGGTACTAACGATGGGGGCGTGGCCATCCGAGACATTCAAAGATTGTACTACGAAGTTGATGCTGCACAAGAATATTTGAGTGTGGGTTAACTGAGGGCTAAGGCCTTGCTCGTCTCAAATGGTTAAAATAGCTCACGAGTCTACAGATCCTACATCGATGACACCACTGCCACCACCTGGAGACGCACCCCAGAACGCGCCATATGGTTGAAGATTCCCTGTGATATCATCATGCTCGCATCAGAACTACCAAGATCTGCTATCCAAAGGAGGGCTCTCATGACCGCGTACACACCTGCGGAGGCGACCACGACTTTCCCTTTCGCGGCGATGCGAGATGCTACGGTGGCAAGGATCGATTCGGGCCAGCCTAAGGAAAGGTATCAATAAACGTCTTACTTCCGCAATTTCCGACCGGATGTTTTTCGTAGATGCAACCCATGTAATCAAGCTAGCATAGAGTTACATACCGGAATTATCCTGTAGACTAAGGTTGATGATGTCATTTCCATCGGTATAAGCCCTCATGAGTCCTTGCAGGATGAGGTCGTCTGTCGAAGTCCCGTCACAACCGAATACACGGCTAGTACATTCGATTCGCGTTAGGTTGATCAATGAGTGGAAATTGACAAAGTGATAAGATCTTACTATGATGAAATGTTTGCCGCGGGAGCGGCGCCAATAAACCGATATGTGGCATCATAGTTTCCAGCGACGACGCTGTGGGACCAAAGGAGTAGCAACTCAGCAACGGACTATGATTGTCGAAAGCCCCGCAGGATAATACCTTGCGACCGCAGTGCCATGAGTGTTACAGGTATCAAAAGGATCTGGATCCCCTTCCGCACCCATACCATCGGCGAAATTCTAACCCAAGCAGAGAATGAATATGGATATCAAGTACTTGAAGGCCATCCAAGGCTTCGCCCAAAAGGTCATTGAATGAAAATAATAAAGGGTAACTGCTCACATCTCCAACAAAGTCGTATCCCTGGCTCACTTTGAAACCTGCCCCAAAGCCTCCACCAAGCACCGGTAGCATATAATCCACACCAGAGTCGATAACGGCTACTTTCAGACCTGCTCCTGTGAGGCCTTGCGCCTGAAGCTTGTCAATTCCCGTCATCTGTTGGCTTGACATCGTGTTGGGCGGCAGCTTGGGGTCTGTAGGTCCGGTGATGGGGTTAGCCGTGGACGTTGGTAGGCTTTGCTTGGTGACCGGAATTATGTTGAGCACGTTGGGGAGTGATGCCAGAGCTGGGAGACCTGATGAGGCCTTGGGAGACGAAGCATATTGTCGGTCAGTTTCTGCGAATATGGCGGGCCTGGCTGACTGGAAGGAAAGACGTACGTTCAACTGCACAGACACTCCACTGAACACGTCGCTTGTTCCAAAGTTGGCCCTGATATTCCAGATTATGCCCCGACGGTCCAACTCTTGGAAGAGGGCGTGACGCGCCTAAAAACAACACCAACGTGTCGGGAAAAAGAAAGTGAAAGTGATATGTACAAACGGTTAGGCTGAGGACGCACGATGCGACGAGAGCTTGGAATTAAATTAATCAGACATACAGACTCGCCATCCCGACGACTCAACGTGCTTCCCTGGTTTAGTTGGACGATATAGGCTCCTGGCACAACGGTCGAAGGAATGGGTGTGTTGAGGTCGTATGACGCCCATACGAAAGTAGTAAAACAAGCAAAGAGCAGGACTAGATGTGATAGAGTGAGCGGCATGCTATTTCGCGTCGGGAGGGTCTGAGAAAACGACGCTTAAACAGCCTTGCAGGGGGAAAAAATCGGAGTGAGGCTGTACAACAGCAATAATCAACCTTTCGATTATTCTGTCTGCCACGTCAGTAACAATAGGCAAGAGGAGCATACTTGTTTAACGAGTGTGCGGAAGGACCTGTCCGAGACCGTGAAACCTTAAGTTTAGCTTGTGGTCCGCAGGTCGAAAGAACAAATATCCCAAAGCGTCTCAAAGAGAGCTAATGCAAGAGCGTGAGTGCACTTTATGCGAGGTAAAGTTCATCGAGCTCACTGAAAATTATACGAGACCGGGAACAGCAACGAGAACTTTTCGCGGAAGGAGGGAAGAGAAGGCAAGAAGGTGGCAAAGGCCAAAAGCTCGGCGGACCAAACAATCGAAACGTCGCGGTTCGGCACTGGCTCTCAGGATCAGGTACACACGGGATGGACAGCCCGGCCCATCATTCTCATCTACTCCATGTACACACGTCACCGGTATGGCAGGACTCCGACACACGATCCGGTGACTCGACTGGTCAAGTCGAATATGCGGCTCATTGATGTATGGGGCCGCAGTGTTTTGCCTCCAATTGTTTTTTATGCTCTTAGGGTCTAAACTTCGGCATGTCAGATTGCACTTTCGAACCTCCTTTTGCCACCGCCGGATGATGCCTACAATGACTCTATGTTACTTCTGAGATAGCGTCTAGGTTGTGGCCAAGGGTCCAACCTGTTTGTGGAGCAACCAACAATTACCTCGAAGACTGAAGGCATTCTCCGGGCTACTTTTGAATGCAATGTACGTGCTGCGGGCGGTGTGACGCCTCAGTAGGTGCGCTCTGTAAGCTCGTCCTCGCAGGACTTTTCTCAGGTTTGTTTGACGCCGGGCCATGCGTCTACTGCATGTTCTGAAGGTCCATGCGGCATCCGATTCTTGCAGCGCTGGCCGCCAACGACCTTGGTACCCCCGAACATATATCCAAGCTGGAACCAACTTGGGGCCTAGCTGCATTCCGCACAGGGAACGATACCCTCGTACTGGAGGGGTCAATGTTGCAGGAGCGCAGCCCAACGAAATCTGAACTTGGGCACCGGTCTCAGAGCCTTCCTCGCCTTCCAGGCTCGTGTACATGACTCAAGGGATCTGCCGAGTGTCAGCCTAGCTATTATCAGACATCTTTGCCTCTCACATATACAGTTCGAACCATCACGCTATATAATGTGGACCATCATCTGTAGCGCTCATTCTTGTCCCTCTCTCTTTGACATCCTCAACTACCGCTTCCATCTCTCCCACCACAAGAACCAAATAAACCAGAAATGCGCTTCTCGTCTATCCTTCCCTTGTTCGTCGCCACTATGGTGCAAACCGCCGTCACTGCGCCAGCCCGCACCGGCGTTTTCGATGTCTTTCCCACTACAACCGCTCCCTTCTAGGGCGAAATAACAGGAGGAGAGGCATGGAAGGGCATCCAAATCCCCTACGACCCGTCTCAATCATACGTTAGTATGACAAACCCCAGTTGTCTGTTCCTTTTCGATATTGATTGCTGCCTTTTGGTGCCCCCTAATAAAGATATGCTCTGACTTTGATCATCTGTCGTTTCTGCTTGTCATTCCAATCCTCTCTACATCTTCTACGTACTGCCAATAAACAGTCTGTTCTGGTTCGATCTCCATGCATCATCAGTCGCTCAGGCTTATGGCCTCCCTTCCGTGATCGATCCCGGCAGGACCGTGAACTATTTGCATGCGACGCGATGGTCTCATTCCTGGAAAGCTTTCGATAAGCGTCCGGGCTGGTGCACCACCCACAACACACCCCAATTCACGCGCGGAGCAGGTCCTAGGATAAGGGTTTCCTGTCAGCGAGACGCAGGAGTGAACGGGTCATCATTCAAGAACTGTGTGACCCCTTTCCGTCTCGGCTGTACCATCGCCACCTACAAACATCTGATAGGAACCGCAGCTTCGGCAGTCGGGCCGATGAGATCAACCCGGCGAATCCAGTGGAAAGGACAAGGCAATTTTTTTTCCCCTTTTGTATCCTTCACTGCTCCAAAAATGTCCAAGAACTTATACATTCTGTCTGAAAAATCTTGTTGTATGTATCACAATGTTCAATCCCAACTTGGACTTTCCCTCCCGCCCAACTGGTGGTCATTCAATCCCTGGACGAACGTCTCTCGAGCTCAACTCTGATGACGTATGTTGCTTTCCTTGACAGGGGTGCTTGCTCCTTTCCGTACTGATTTGAATGGGTTGTTCTATGAGTCGAATCTTAGCTCGTCGGGCTACCGGCCTGCTTTCCGTGATCAATCCCTGTAAATCTTTGCCTTGATGTTGATGCCCTCCCCCAAATATCTCGGAGAAGCCTCCCATGCATGGTCGATTCTGCTACCAATACCACGTGTAACTCATGCGACGCGTTGGTTCTGGGACAGGGGCTCGCTGTACGACTATCAAGCCATGTATACCAGATAGGAGCAACGGTCTAGGCGATCGGTTGGTGGGGGATCTTCCGGCGACCTCAGCAAAACGGAGAAGTCAAAATCCTCTAGATTTTCTCCCGATAAGATTTTAAGGCTTAAGCCATCCAGTGGCACTTGAACAATCACGGCAAAGGATGTTGGGTCCCTGCTTTCAGATATTCTTCTCGTCGTAAGCGGAGTCATGTAATCACCTCAAGGTCACTCTCAAATTCGTCATGGAAACTATTGAAGAAGAGAAGAGAAGGTAATGATGCCCAAGAAGCGCGACGGAAATCGACGAACGACGGAAACGCCGTCAGTTCGGCACAGGCTTCTAGGTTAGGCACTACCCCGCCCCGACTGATCCATCTCTTTTGCTCCGTTTGCTCCATATGTCCACAGAGCACGGGATGAAGAGATTGACAATAGTTTGGCAGGTTAACTCATAGAGTTTATTTTAATTCCGCGACTCTTGGATGCCCAACTTCGACTGGACCTGCTGTTGACCTCGACCATCGATCTTTCATGCTCATGTCTGGACTTCAGGCCCCGGACCGTCACCATAGCATTTGGTCACTGACTGCATGGTCTTCCTGGGCCCGTAACGACTCCAACTTCTGAGTTACATCTGGGGTATGACTAGGGTGACGTGTTTTGCCGGACTGCTGGCAGTCACTTCAAAAATCTTGAAAAAAGCATTCCCTGACACATCTTTAGATGCATACACTCCCATACGGAACGCTTGAAAGAAAGAAGAATCGAAAATTTGGAGCACGTTCACCTTCAAAGTCGCAAGATTGTTGGACCCAACCCCGTATAGAGGGTTCAACGTGTGTCCATGTGCCGGGCATATTCAAAGACTTGCCGAGGAAACCGTCTTTATTGAGCTGTGACGTCAGGCGGGGCCCGCTACAATCCAGCGGGCTGGAGTGTGCAGGTTGGATAGAACCGTAAAATGCACCTTAAATTCCCTGTCTCTAGGGTCTATCCGCACGTTCTTCCTATATGTCAGTTATCAATGGACTGTGCATAAAAGAAAGAAGCGACAGGGCATTTGCTGGTTTCCCACCGCCCATCTCCGCTCATTGCAGATGGTCCAATTTTTCCTCTGCACGCGACCAGCCATCGCGTCGATATTTTATATCTATATAGTCTCTTGAACTCAACCTACACTCAGAAATCTTCGAAATGATGTGATCGTTTGAGAGCCACTGGACTACACATCGAATCTGAATCTGGTTTCCTGTTTGTCTCGAAGTCTTCTCCGTCTTCCTTGGGCGTACGGCCAGGATGAAATAGGCCTGGCCGAGCGCCCAATGAATTAGTTGTTCTGGACATGTCTACCTCTTCCATGTGCGCATGGTCCAGTCCACCATGGTATATAATATGTGGAGTGTCTTCTGTACCGCCAACTGTTCCTTGTCCTCCCTCTCTTTTCGCCATTGCCATCCAAGTCCAGCCTCTTTGCAGCTCTCTCTTTTTCGCTCAGAATTAAAACCACAAAAATAATAATTTCTTTTCAACAAAAATGCGCTTCTCGTTCCTCGTCTTCTTCGTCGCCACCGTGATGCATATCGTTGTCTCCGCCCCACTACCTCAAACTGCAACCTCAACCGTGCCATGCCAAGATGGCGGTGTCAGAGGACAAGAATGGAAGAGGACGGCGAACTCCGTATGAAAAGGTCGGTCGCATCCCTTTGATTCATTAAAATTCCTTTTCGATGCTGATTTATTTCTTCGCTTCGTTAGCTCCTCTCACTATCCGGACTTGAAATCTTACTGCAATCTGCCTCCCCGTCCCCCTCTCCCGGACTTTAGCCTCCTTCCCTCCCACCGCCGTACCGCGTGGTCGCCGCCTCGTGTTGCCTTCGAGATCCACACATCTTCTGCTCCCTTTCTTTGTGGCTTATCACGGACATTTAACCTTCGCCCCTGCATTTCCTATCCTCTAACTATTAGTTATCATAAAACGTGGTCAATGTCAGATTAGGTTCCCCCTTCCTTCCTTCCCTCAACTGTTTCAAAAACGTCACCCTGTTCGCAAAACTCCCAAGCTGGAAAGCTTTCGATAAGTGATCGGGGCAGATCGTTGCTTATGACGATCACTCGACAAACGCGTCGCCGAGAAATATGAGGTTTCCCTTATTCAGCTCAGGTCTTATCTGGGTCAGGACTGCTGACCGTCTCCTGTTGGTAAGGATCCTAACAGAAGGCTTAAGTTATCGTAATACAAACACCGGTACGTTTCGAGCGGCATCGAGTTCATCCGACTTATATTAGGCCGGAACAAGGAGAGGGAATATATATATATATCGAGGGAAGGAAGAGACGGTACGCAATATTGACGCGTGATTCCAAATTTATCACGAGTATGGGATGATCATTCGTTAGAACCGCTTATCATCGCTAGGGTGACGTGTTCTGACGTGACTGCCAGAAGCTCAAGATGGAGCAAATCTAAATGCCACAGGCTCCGAAGATCAGGCGCAGCCTATCTGCCGCGCGCGGAAGGGCACCTCGGTCCGGTCCAGCGATACATATCATCTTTCACCCTCATTCCGCTCGCTCTATGGGCAAGACTGTGACCATGATCCGGCGGACTGGGTTCGAGAGGACTGATGAGTATGTGACTCTGATTACTTTTTGCTTCCACTATTGACCTTTCAGTGCTCGTACCTGGATTTCAGGGTCCTATTTGCTCCGTTGAACCCCTACCATGACATCTGGTCACGGCTGGATGATTTGGGCCCATCACGATTCTATTATGCTTTCAAGTCATCCGTAGGGTGGCCAGGTGTCTTTCCGGTCGCTTGAAAACCATCAATAGTTCGAGCAGCTTTATCCCCTCGAAGCTAATTTGCGATATATCCAGACCGATTTGATTCGTCTGTACAGGAATGGCAGATCGGGGGTTTACCGCGTTGCGATTGTGTGGAGGGTCAATATCTGAAGGAGGAACCGAGAAAATCCCACTCGGTGAGACATGACGCCGCGTGTGAGGGACACATGCCATCCCGTGAGCCCGTGGACGCTTGATTAGCGTCGGATTGGGCCATAAAATATAGCCTGCCTCGCATATATACCACGATCGGGGACGTGGACATGTTCTGTGGCATCCAGGTTCCGTCTACAAGCTTCTTCTTATCTGATCATGACACATTTTTCTCAAGCTTATTTGCCGCTAACCCGTGCCTCTGCCTCTGCCTCTTCTGAAGATCGGATCTCCATATAGAACTGAATTGCGGTGTCGCGCCGGGAGCAAAGGAGCGTGCCGTGTGCCTGTTGGTTTGCCTCCGACGGCTTCCAACGATCATTTTCAGCCGATCTGTCTCTCATACTTTTTGGATAGTGCCACGAGTGGTTATAACGACCCCCCCTGCCGGCTTGGGTTTCGTTTCGAACGCAACCTACAGTGAATATTGATATGATCGTTTGATAGCACTGAGTTTACCGGAACGAACGAACAGAGAATGACGCGCTATGACGTTCAGGGTGTCTGCTACGCAATGGTCTTCCTTGTTGGCGCACAGGGTTTAAACAGCGCCCACTTTTCCTTAGTCATCAACCTCCCGGTGTTAAATAAGGTGAGTGTGTCTTCTGTACCGCCCACCGTTCCTTGTTCCCCTCATTCACTTCGCCCCTCTCCCTCAAAATTTAAACATCCAAAATGCGCTTCTCCTCCATCGCTGTCTTCTTCGTCGCCACCATGATTCATACTGTCATTTCTGCGCCACACCCCCAAGATACATCTCCCCCACCCTCACCTTCACAGGATACCGATCCATATGGAAAGGGATGGAAGAGGATGCTAACCCCCATTTGAACCTACCTGTTAGTCAACTCGGCTAAACCCGTCCTGTCGATGCTGATTACTGCTTTGGCTCCTCATGCACGTATTTCAGCCTAGATTACACGTAGAGGTCCGGGAGTTATCGTCCGTTTAGCCGAGCTTTAGCAGTCGAACCCATTCCATTCTCATGGTCCACTCGCCTCACTCTCATTCACAGCTCCTCACTCCCCAGACTCGGCTCTTCTCTCCAGTGACCGCCTCCCCACCCCTCTCCCCACGACTTTGGTCATCCATCGCCTTCCACGACGTATGATAGCCGTCTCACATCGTTGTGTTTGGGCCCACTGGGATCCTTCGTCTCATTTCGCGTATGATGTGCATTCCTCTCTTTCTACATCCTTCGCGACTTCCAACCAGCCTGTATTTTCTGTTCTCCTAAGTATTGGGCATTATATCGCGATCAATATGAGAATGAATTTCTTTTCCTTCCTCCAACTATTCGAATGCGAACCTGCGCACAAGCGCAGATCGACCCGCCTTTGTTCTGCCTTGTCAAGACGTACAGCCTTGGTTTTTTCTTGTTTGTTTTTGTCGTACTCCCAAAAGCGTATGCGATGCAGCATGATGCCCTTCTACCGAAACGTAGAACTGGGAAGCTTTCGATCAGTGATCAGCGCATGTAGTCGCTCATACAAGAACTCCTGCGTTCAGGTAAGACGCCAAAGAACGCAAGGTTGTCCAGTTCAACTTTCTAATACAAGGTGGTATGGGCTGTCTCTCGATCAGTCGGTCCCTTCAACAGTACTATCTCTTCGGCCACGGGGTAAGCAAGACGCTTGATGAGAACCACCGTCTCAGAAGATTGCTGGTGAGTCCCGAGTCCCATAATCATACAGTGTCTGGAGGAGGAAAACAAACCCCAGGCTGCTCGTGACAGGCTCAAGGTATAATCTGGGGTCGCACGTAACCACGGCAAACCGATACAGTTCCTGTTTGAGAGCATGACTACTTCCAGCAATAGCTGTAACCGAGTGAATCGAGAGTTCATCCGGCGATTGGCCCGGAACGAGGGGAAAAAAAAATCATTATTACTTTTCGCTCAAGAGATGCAATAATCATGGCTCAATTCTAAATCCGAATCCATCCGGGCATAGAATGGCCCATCATCGCTAGGTGACGTGTTCGAAATGACTAGAAGCATAAGGGAAGGGAAGCAGGGGAGGGAAAAGTCAAAACGCTGCAGCTCGGAGGTTCCGAAGATCAGGCACAACCAATTGGATTTGGAAAGGTGGTCCGATTCAGTAGATCTCATATCACCTTTCACTGTCTCATTCCGTTCACTCCATCTGTAGATCTAGAGCAAGATATGACGAAACCGTGGCGATAACGGACCGACCGGTAGAGATGAACTCCGCGACTCACGGATGCACAACTCTGGGCCGGACCGACTGCTCGCTTCAGCTATTGATCTTTCATGCTCTCCAATCGCTCCTTCGAACTCTTATCATCGCATTTGGTCGTTGCTGGGTGGCCGTCGCGAGTATAACTCTGTTATGCTTTCAAATCTACGCCCAGTGTGACCCGTGTCCAATGTGTCCGCGAGATAATCAACCCCCTGAACCCCTTTTATATCCGTGCGTTGTGGTTTCC